>JABUQX010118223.1:0-17500 GCA_015478945.1 Trachelipus rathkii
GACTTATGATACATGCTTCTGAAAGACTCTTACGCTTTTGCCACTAATCTCACTTCCTCGTGATTCTTTGACATCCTCCCGCCTATCGATGGTTTAAATACTAGTTCATTCGATCTTTTCGGATTTCTGGATTTTAAGATATAAGCGTTTATTTTTTTACATGTTTATTAAGGTCAGCTAAAAAGAAAAAAAAATCAATATTCCGTATATATTTAGTGTCGCAGACAATAGATTTTGTAAGATTCATTGATATAAGTTTTCATTCATGTTCTTGCTGCATTGGAAACTTAGATTCAAGCCTAGGGATGTGGAATTTTGTTATTAAACCAATTTCTCAAATTTGCACGCTTGTTACATTACACTTGGAAAGATACTATCCCGTAATTTTAATCCCTCTTATAAGTCTTTTTACATTTCACCCATTCATTCGATTAATTGCAAAACATCCTGCTACTCTCATTTTTGGCGTTTTATGAAATGTTCAAATAAGCGTGGTTAATCTTCATATTACTCTACTATATAAAATTAAGTAATAACCTCTTATTTTTCCATACACAATCTTTAAATATTCTTTATCAATTTTTGTTTTTGACAGAAAATCATCGCAAACGCGAATTATTTTGGTACTACTATACATATTGTCTTCCTCTTTTTCTTCAATCTTCCTTACATTATATCAATATTTCCATACACCACTTCATCTTCTATATTTCGTGACTTTAAAGAATCCTTTATTTCAATTATTCGTTAGCTTATTGTACTTCTATTTTCTTTCTTTTTAATTTTGATACTTTGTAATTTGTATTTATTTCTTAACAAATTGTGCTTAAAGAAGTATCTTTGCTTAAAATTCTGCATATTGAAATTTTTTACGCGATTCTAATAAATTAAAGTTTTGACTGATTTAAAATCCATCTTATTCACAAAAAAATTAATTCACCAAAGCAAATTTTTTGTATCTATACCCATCTTGCTGCAAAATTTGTAATTGATAAATTATTTGATATTTTAAATAATTGCATAATTACTTCTACCTATGATACATATGAAATACATTTAGTCAAGACAACTATTTGATTTCACGAATATATGGGTTGTAGGTATTTTCGCATATCATACTTCTCCTTGTCACAAAAACTTTTCACTACAAATTTCCTTGCTTTTATGAAACTTAATTCTACAAATTTAAAAATTTCTTGTTTTTAAAATAAAAATTCTTTTTATATAAAGGTTATATATATATTTTATTCGCCAGATACACTAACAATATGGGATACATAATATTTTATAATATATATATGACTATACTATAATATAATATATATATAATATAAGTAATATTAATATATATTATATATATAATAATATATATATAATATAGTATATTATTCTAATATATGATAACTTATGTCCAAAAAATCAACTAATTTAAAGTATCACACACATTTGCATCCTTTTACCAGCTAAAAGTGTGTTGTGAGTTTACAAACCTTTCTTGTTGAGCACTTGTAAACAATGTGATTTATCGTGATGTGAACATTATCGAATTGCTTGGTTGAGATTCCTCTGAATTACCAAATTAATATACTGATTTTTCATATATAGTATACTTTAGTTTGTTATACCTGTTCTGTAGAATTAGATTACAGTGGTTGGGGCAAATTAGGAGATTTTACTTTAACCTTAGCGTTACTATTTATTATTAATAACACTATCTAATTAATAGTTCCAGAAGTTCTCAAACATTTGTTTGTATCACTTTCTTCTCTTATCTTGTGTTCGCTTACTCTTATAGGAGGTGATAAAATTAGTCCTTTATTGTTCCCTCCAGACGTGGATTGTGTTCGTTAATTCTCAGGTCATTAATTAAAAACGAGATTATAACAACTATCAGTTTAGAGTGAGAGTGAAACTTACAATGTTATTATCTTATACCTGCATCACTTGTGAGTATTTCAGGTCACACGTTCCCCAAGAGTCGTTCATTTTCTAGTAAATTATTCAATTTTACCATACTTCTATTTATTTCACATATTAATTTCTTAAACATTATCATTAAAATTAATTATATATTATCATCAATAAGCTAATTTGTCAATTTATTATTATTTAATATTATCTTTTTATCATTATTTTATATTTATATTATATTTTCATTCATTATTTATTTATTTTATTATTATTTGATTAATTGGCAAATATTATTACTTTAAAATATTATTTGATTTTTAAATTTATTATGATTATCCCTTTTATTGTTACATAAATTTTATGAGGTCTGAAATCATTTTATTATAATTGTCATTATATTTTTATTTCAAGTCAAAATTGGAGATGGGATTCACATCGGATCTTTCAATGTATTATATAATATTTTTACCTTTATTAATATAAATACTGGGACAAGAACATGTTTCTAGACTAATTATTTATAATAGTGAGTTGATAGAAACGAAAAATTAGCAACGTGTAATTTTAGTAGAAGGTAAAGCATTATTCATAAATGAATCAGGATTGGCCATTGAAGCAAGGTTATTTATCATATCATTCGTGACATAATTGTTACTCATGGAATGACAATTACTATTTATATAGAATATGAATAATCATATAATTTTTTTTTGGGCTATAATTTCTTCAATGTGGCGCTCAATATAATTATGCTTTGGTGCTTACTTACTATACTTAGTTTACTCGAAATTTTACAGTTTCTATTATTCACTAAATCACCATACTATTTTAAAGCCTTTCCATGATGTCTATATTAATATATAATATACTATAACTACTAAAGTATATGGATGATAGATATTCGATGTATATTACAATGATATATAATATATAACTAGAGTATAAATTTAGGTGTTCTATGTTGCCCAAATGTATTTGGTATTGGGGCCATTTCCTGGTCTTGGTAATTGGCTCCAAAGGGTATATTGGTCAATTTATCAAGCAACAGGTTGGGTCAAAAATGTGTCAAGTGGCTATCAGTCTTATGAAAGTTAAATAAAAAATCAAAAATAAAAAAAAAAAAAAAAAAACAAAAACAAAAAAAAATAAAAAACACAAAAAAAGAATCACAATATAAAGTGTTTAATTTTTGCAGTATGGAATTTACTATCTGTTTCAGAGTAGGAGTGAAGATGACATTCAGACAAATAATGCGAAAATAATTACTTATAAAGTTGAATTCGAGAGAATTTATAAGATTAGAGTTATTATTATACTGCTACATGGTAGACTGTAGATCATATACAGCATTATGAACATAATTTTTATTCATCTCTAAGGTTCCAATCATATGGTGAAAAAAACTGAGACAGGGGTGCAACTTTGCTTGCATTTCAGTGATCATTACGACCTCAGGATCGAAGTGATTAAATAGATGTTATGATTAGGTATGGAGCGACAGAGGCTGGGTTTCCAAGTCTCATCATGCGGAATGGTGACTGGTACTAATTAATCACTATTTACTACTCTGTGTTTAATAAGTATATGTTTTTCTTTTAGCATAAAAGAGCCTGTAAAATGTGTATAGTAATATTCAGTATAGTTAGAATGCTAAATATAGCACATTAGTCTACTACACAAAGTAATGGTAGGAAGTCCATTCATTGGAGATGAGGATCAAACAGAGAATTAATGTTATTCTCTTCTTCAATAGTTTAGACGAGGCATTTATAATTGTAGTACTCATATGATTCTAAATGTATTAAAATAAATCTTGAAAAATAAGTGGTCTTTTTCATCATAGAAGAAACCTTAATCAATAAATTTCAATAGTTGAAGAATATAGGAACTATAACGTATTTTGAGTACTAGGAGGAAAGTTCCAAGATTCGATCATGTTAGGGGAACATAGCATCATAAATCGAGTTAGAAGCTATGATAGCACATAGTCTACACACGTTAAAGATTATTTAGAACATCTATTAGCTGAAAATATGATATCTTACAACGAAGAACAGGATTATTATAATGATTATAGGGAAGCAATTATACTAGTTTCTACGTAGAATATTTAAATAATAGATACCTAAATAACTAGTTTTTAATAATTGTATAATATATAAAAAGTACATAACCTCATTGATATCAATGGTAATAATCTATATATATGTGTTTATGATTAGGTATACTATATATATACTCAATAATTTGTTTAAGGATATTTATATTTAGGAAATATAAATTGCATAACTTTTAGATGTGACAGCAATTAATTCTATATAATTTTTGGAGTTACTGAGGTTAAGGTTGACTCTATATGAATTACTTAAACGTCAAAGAGCTTATGTAGTACTCAATCACGGACTTTTCTTTTTACCCAAGAATGGAATATTCTTCTCGAACACTCAACATGTTCATCGATACTTTGCTAGAAATAGGAGTAGCTCGCAATCCAGACAGTCAATTCTTTTTCTGACCTACATATTTACCTACATATATTGAAGAAATAAATATCTAAAGTACATAACTATAGGCTTAATAGTATATATGTATGTATATCCAAATACTATAAAAGCTATACGAACATAATAGTATTATATATATATAATTAAATGAATTAAATATTAAATCAGTATAAGGATAATTCTTATTCAATTATCATTCTAGATCTTGATTAAGTAAAGATAATAATTATAAGTAATTTTATTTATATGATAAAATTGATTAATCACTATATTTTATTATTATTATTTTTAATTAAATTGTAATATCTAAAATATATATATATTATATTTATATAAATTATAAATATTGATTTTAACTCAATATTATAGATATATTAATTACTCTATACTATTTATTATTGTAATAGATTTACAGGTTACACTATATACCTGACTGTTCACTTTTGAGTTCACTTACAAGAAGAGTGAGCCCATCACCCACAAGTATTATACTAGATATTCTTTTTTATTTTTTTTTTCCCCCTCCCATAAATATATATATATATACTATATATAATATATATTAAATATATTAATTATATTATTGTTATATATATAAAAATATTATACATATTATAAATATCTAATAGTATAATAATATATAATAGTTTATATATATTTATATTATATAAGTATTATGTTACTTAAAATAATTAGATGTAATATTATAACATTAAATAATTTATATTTATAGCATATGCCTGAACATAAAGCTATTGTCTCTGATATATATATATATTATATATATATATTAATATAGTATATAAATTATATATATATATTATTATTAATATATATATATATTATTAATATATATATATTAATATATATATAATATATACTAATATATTATATATTATATTAGTATATATATATATATATATTAGATATAATATATTATATAAGCTAATATATATATATATATTATTTTATTTATATAATTTATATTATATTAAATTATTTATATATAATTAGTTACAAATAATATATATATATAATATAATATATATATAATAAAAATATTATATCTATATATATTAATCAGTTAATACAAAGATATATAAATAATATATTAATTTATATATATTATATATAATACAAATAAAAAATACATATATATATAATTATAATATATATATAATATACTATATATATATATATACTCTACACATATATATACTATTACCAAACATATACATAAAAATATATTACATATTATAATATATATAATATATAATATTATTAAATAACCATATAATACTATATATAAGTAAGTACTACTATTCATATATATATATATAGTATTATATATACTATATATATATTAATATATAATATATATATATAATATAATAAATAATATAATATATATATATTATATAAATCCTTATCTAAAACACCATTAGGACTTTTTTTGCTTACGCTATATAATATAATTAATAACTATATTAAATATATATAAAAATATATATAAATATTAACCTAATTTACAAATATTTTATGTAAAAAAATTATATGAAAGTAAATAAAAGTAAATATATATATATAAAACATAATAAATATATAATCATGAATCCACATCAACACACACCCACTCTCTCATCCCACAGACTGGGGATAGGCGCGAACCATAGCACTAGAAACAGAAAGAAGTAGAAGAGTATGACGAAAGTCGAAAAGAAAGCCACAGCCTAAACCACGCCACCGCTTTATCTTTTTAACGTGAGAAACTGTCGCAATTCAGCAAAATCAACCTTAAGAGCTACGGAGACAGCGACGAGGACCCTCACCTAGGCCTCTCGTCAAATGTGGGGTATAATCCTTTGTCGCAGGTGGAGCCACAACAAAACCCCTCACCAAACCTCGCCATTATTCACCACTATTAAACACCTTTCTTTCGCCTCTGCCACATAATCACATTTCTCTCACTCTAAAGAGTACTTTATAGTGCCTCAATACAAGTTTAATATAGGTCCCGAGGTCACCAGCCGTCGAATTCCAGCACATCACCATAGATACATTCCGCTTAACACCGACTATTCAATCCATCAACTTCCACATGATGAAACACTCAACGTACTTTCATTATTCTCTTAATAGTCCACACCAAACATTCTCTAATACGTTCATCTCAATTTAATAATTCTTCTCACACCTAACACGCCACTAGATTGTCAATGCTGAGCCATTTTACTTAGATCTAATACCTCATTCCAAACATAGGCTCACTTACTATATCATTAACACAGGTAAACAACATACCTCATATATATATATATATATATATAAATATATATATATAATATATATATATATAATAATTATATTTATACAATATAATATATAATAATATACAATATATATATAATATATATATATATATATATATAACTATATATATAACTTAATTTTCATATAAAATTTTCTAGAGGTGAGTCGGAGTCGGAGTCGGAGTCGGTAATCTTTCAAAAGGGTGCGAGTCGGAGTTCCGGATAATATTGAGGTCGGATCCGGAAGTCAGAGTCGCGCGTCGTGATACACATTCCAACAGAGGACTGGAGTCGGATCGGAGTCGAGTCGAAAATTTAGAAAATCCAGCGACTACCTACAACCCGGTTTCCTTATCCCATCATAAAACTAAAACATACAACTAACAACATCAAACTAAGAACTAATGTAAGCAACAAAATCTACCATAATCTTACGATCTAAAGAATAAATCTGCTAATTAGACAAAGCAAACAATACGATTAAATAGCGGATAAAAGGTAACAATTCTATCAAGCGTAACCAATTCACACTTTCAAAGGCATGTTTAACATACTCAATGGAGGTAATATTACTATTAACATACGTAATATGTAAAACACAAAAAATTAGCACATAACTACACCAAAACATCATACTTGCCTTAACGAATAATTGCAACCAACAAAAGTTTTATTCTCTCAAGTAAAGCTAACTAAGAGACATAACATGACTTCACACACACCGAGACTACGAATATCAAGCCGCATATCATTATCAAAGAGTTCCAACATTAACCAATAAAGCTAACATAGCATAACCATGAACTAAAAATATAACATAAATAACATACCTTTCGTATGAATAATCTGCTAACATTAACAAAGTTTTACACCTATACTTATCAAAAGGTAAGTTACCTAACATTGCATAAACAACCAATCTAACTCCACATTCCCAATATGAACAATGTAAAAATTTACAATCTGCGTAGTCATATTTAACGAAAATTAACAAAAATGTTAGGAAGCGTTCAACCCAGTGTAAACTAATAAATAATGCTGAATAAAAATGTTAATCACAATTGTAATACTATTAATGTATTTCCATTAACAAATTCATTGCTTTATCACGGTAAAGTACTAACATCTGATCATAAAACGTAAGCTAAACCCCACTTTTTCAACCATATCTCAATCAAAAATCAATGCCTGTTAAATTATAAACCATAGTAATAATTATAAAAATAACCTAACCTACCTAACATACTGAACTACGAATAAACAGCTAGCAAAATACAAAGTTTATAACACTCAACGTAAAACTCACATGAATATCCACCTAAACAATGCATATAAATACTCAACAACCTAACATACAAAACACCTTAAACGTACGAAATAACAACGCTGTCAATAAAAATTACATTGATTACTATCCGTAACAAAGATAACCAACCAATGTACATCACAACAAAACCTATACTCCCCTAACTTCTATCAATCATGACTAATAAAAACAATAACCATTAGCGAATAGATGAATAATTAGCAAAAAATTATTATAAGATTTATAAACGTTAACCTAACATGACTGAAACTAACAATAAATGATAACAAAAACACACACAGAAAGTTTATTTATCTTAGAGTAAAAGATGCAACACATAACAAGATTTTAGAGAAACAACAAAGCTAACATAGGAAATCTAACACTGTTTGGATATCTGTCATTCTATCATGTTTAGGAATCTTATGAGAGCAAAGTTCAGGTTATTATATACTCTTAATTTGTAATTTCGATCATTATTCGATATAGAAATTAGATCCTGGTTGGAACTTGCAAGACGGGGCCTTACCCACTCCGGGGAATTGGTAAGCAGACAACGCAACCACACTTCGGTTGAGACCTCAAAGCCCGCTTACACCCCTTCGGGGGTGGCACCCAAATGGGTAATAAATAAAATAGTTTTGGCTCTGTTATGGTATTAAATGACTATCGAGTATTGTTAATACTTGTTAATATCGGCAATTTATTCAAAGTGTACAGAGCACTGTGGAGGTCGTTACAATTTTTTGACTTAATGATACTATTAATAACTGTATTTAGCTGTCAGATAATATATTGACTTATAAATTATCGTATGACTGTATGATCGATGAGGGTTATCATTATGCATAAATATTTATTTAGATTGTACGTATTGTACCCATAAGCTAAGATATTGAAACAACAACAAAGTCTGATCTCATATTGCTGATATAAAGTTTCCTAATATTCTACCCTACAACTTTATCTTTCTTGCCAATCCAAGACTAAATTGATTGGTTATGCTTCTTTATCTTCTTATTCAAGGGAATATCCTAAATTCATTAACTATCTAAACTCCGAAATAAAACACTTTTTTCTATGTTTCCCCTCCGTGAAATCGTTATTTTTGGTGATTTTAATATTCACCTACGATTATAGTGTTTTAAGTAAGCATTTTGTAGATTTTTATTTGCCAGTAATATACTTTATTTATGAATTAAAATGTCTAAATCAGCCATTAGAGATTTATTTTATTATTATTTTTTAAACAAAATTTTCAATAAGGACTTAAGTTACTGACATTTATATATAATTTTAGGAGGATATGATGTTAGTGATGATGATAGATGAATGCGGTTTCACAGATGCCTAAAAATTTTCTGTTAAACTTGAGGGCACACGCATTTCTTGCAGCTCCTTTTCAAAAGCACCAACAGTCTACATCGTCATGTATTATGTTTTAAACTTTTTAACATTGAAAAATTTGTATTAAAAATTTAGAATCAGCAACCCATGTTGAAATCTTCTGTTTACGGAATATTTCAATCCTGTTCTGTCCTCTTATGCAAATACATGACGAAAGAACTGGGTGTCTCTTCAAACGTTGTTGTAGATTACTGTTTCTTTTTGCGTGAGGTAAGTTTAAATTTGTAGTTTATGTGATCATTTATAATAATAATAATAATAATAATAATAATAATAATAATAATAAATAATAATAATAATAATAATAAAATAATAATAATAATAATAATAATAATAATAATAATAATAATAATAATAGCCTTGGTAGTAATTCGAGATAATATTCTACAAACATTGCCAGCAATTTTTTAAGAATATTTAAATTGTTAAGAGCAACAAACGTAATTGTAATTACAATATTTGTGATTGGTAATTGCATTATTGTAATTTCAAAGGTAATTAAAATATTGTTAATAAAATTGATATTACTAATAATAATAATAATAATAATAATAACTTAATAATAATAATAATAATATAATTAATAATTAATAATAATAATAATAAATATTTAATAATAATAATAATAATAATAATAATAATAATAATAATAATAATAATAATAATAATAATAATAATAATAATAATAATAATAATAATAATAATAATAATAATAAATAATAATAATAATAATAATAATAATAATAATAATAATAATAATAGAAAATCTGATAATAATAAAATATAATATTAATAATAATTAGAATAAATAAAAATTGTGATAGATATGTTTGCAGTTGTTATTTAGTAATGAATGTTGAACGTAGTAATTATTACAATGAAAAGACTGAAGATAGTTTTTGTCATTATCATAATCATAACTTGTTATAATATTGTACTGGGATGGTAGCCAGTTAACAAAATGATGATGATGATGATGAAGATGATGATGATGAGGATGATGATGATGATGATTATAATGCAGTGGCGAGGCGTGGCATTTTTCAGCAGTCATCGCTTCAGTTCCCGGTTCCTTATTTCGTCATTATATATATACGGTAATACGGTATTAGTGTTGCCGAGGCACCGGATTTTCGCACCGCACCGCTCCGCACCGGGAGGTCGTTGCACCAGCACACGCACCGCACCACCCGGCATCTTATCGCACCGCACCGCACCGCACCGAGAGCAACCAGCAGCGCAACCGCACCGCCACCAAAATTTGCGCACCACGCACCGCACCGCACCGACATATATATAATATATAATATATATATATATATATATATATATATATATATATATATATATATATATAATATATTATAATATAATATAATATATATATATATATATATATATATATATATATATATATATATATATATACACTTTTTTATTATATTACATATATATATATATATATATATATATATATAATAATATATTATATTATATATAATATATATATATATATATTTAGTATATATATATATATAATTTATAATATATATATATATATAATATATATATAATAATATATATATAATATATATTATATATACTATATATTATATTATATATATTATATAATAATATATAATATATATATATATATATATATATATATATATATATATAATATAATATTATATGAGAGGGAAGTAGCGCTCCTGAAGCAATGCGATTACCCACCAATGGGCATATATGGAGTCTTAGAGTACACCCATAACACTCCAGTACTCAATGGTTCTCCCCTTTTGCGCTCATATCCACATTTCTTCTTACATTGGAGTTAGTTCTCCCTTATCACACACCATAAAATACAATTACAGACAACATTTACCTCTTAAAAAGAAAATAAAAAATGCGTATTAAAAATGGCAGCACCCGATAGTCTCGGAAGAAGCCTATAGGTGGCCCTTCCAAAAATAAACCCTTTATCCGACCCTACCCTCGTTCACCATTAAAGGCCATTGACGGCCTCCGGTGATGGGTGTGCCGTAACGAATTGCAGGCTTGTTTTGATTTGACGGTCTCCTTTCTCATAAATTTCTGCCAATCTTCTAGGTTTAACTCTAATTTTCATTTTGTGGTGAACATCACCTCTCCTCCTCTTTGCTCATCTCTTATTTTTAACGAAACTAAGAATTTTGAGCCTTTTGACTAGCTAACTCTACTCTGTTCCCTGTTACTTTTCTATTCTCAATTTTAGTCCAAAGATAGTTGTGTACCTATGTGTGCAATGTTGTTTACTCCCCGTGTCTTTGATTTTTGGAATTTTTCTAATATTCTACCTAATGCTCAAGCTAAACCTTCATTCAATAAATTAGAACACATTCTCTCTCTTCCTTACATTCTCTGAAATCATCATTCTTGGTTTTATTTCAACGTCACCATCCACGGCCAATTGCTTTTTCTCCAATCTCAAGATAGAGTCGATGAACTTGCTAACGACTGTTCTATCCAGGAATTACCTCGAAGCAGTTAAGTGCACTTCCTACTCGTATCTCTGATCAAACTTGGGGATAAAAGGAATATATTAGAGCTTTGCCAGTTTTCAACCCTTCTTCCTAAACCTTTAAATCTATTCTACTTCTCGGTTCTTAAGATCACTCATTTTTCTGTTTCCTGGTCTATCTTTTCAAATCTTCCCCAAGAAATACCCCCCCGCCTAAGGCGAGAAAACGTTTATGGCACTTCGGTTCTGCTTACAGTCGTACTTCTTTGATTTTCCCATGGAATGGAACTACTGCTTACTTGAAGAGGGGTCCCTCGGACTGTGCAGAATTCATGCCAGAAACAATTCTCTCTCTGGCATGGATGGTGAATCGTGATATTCCGTTCTCTTTCCCTTCAACTTATAAATTCGTAATCTCGGTTAAACTTTGCTTGTTCGGGCTATTAGCCACTAGAACGTTGCCTTTAGGAATTATTGTCAGTTTCAAACTGAAGAAACCCTTACTACAACTAATGCTTCATCCCTGAGTCGTGCAAAACTTTTCTCATGACACTAAAAATTCTTATTCTAACGTAGAAAAATGCAAATAATCTTATTGGTTCTCTTCCTCACGTCCTTGTGATATTTTAAAAAAATGTAGCTCTTAACTTGCTCTTCTCTTGCCCCTTTTGTTAGGTATTTACCGTCGGCATAACTCCGTTTAACCTTCCACTGCCAAATCTCTCCAACTTCTTCTCTTTCTAAGTTTTGAACCTATCCTAGTAGGAAGATTTTGAAAAACATTCTAATTCTTTCTAATCTTTCTCTGCTCGATAATGCGGCTTTCGTAAAAAGGCGCCTTACTGGCAATCTTTTTTCTAGTCTTTCTGTTTCTTGGTCCACTTTCCTTCAGTATTTTGGTGAATGCCACCGCTCATCCTTTAAATCTGCCAATTAGTTTTATTCCTCATGGTTCTGTTTTATCCCTAACTCTTTCTACTTTCATTAAAAGACCTTTCTCTATTGCTTCATCACATATTCACTCCTATCCCGACGACTTCACCTTTCATACTCCCCTCATTTCGATAGACTTCCTTTTCAACAACATTAGCTCACCCCTTGGGTCACCCTGCGATCAACTAGCATCTATCCTTTTCTCGAATTTTCTTGGAGCATGAGAACAAGGTTGTTTTCATTGCAAAAGCTCAGTTCCTCTATCTTTCCACTCCACATAATCTTTCACACAGCTTTAACATCTTCTTCAAAAACACATGACTAAAACCTTTGTCTGTCTTAAATATTTTGGTGTTTATCTTTCTCGTGACATTATCTCATATTTCTCTATGCTCTGTTCTGACCTCATGACTTAACGCTATGCTCAACCTTACATTACTCCACTGAAAGTCTGCAACATTACTTCCGTTATATAATTTTCCAAACTAACCTTATAAATATTTTTGCATTGCAGTGCTTTAATAACAACCGTACAATATCTTTAATTTTGTAAATTACAAGAAAAGCTAAAATTGTTGTAACTACAATTCCAGCAACTATTTTTTTTCTTGTAGAAAAGGTGTAGAATAATATATATATATATATATATATATATATATATTATAATAAGTATATAATACTATATATATATATATATATATATAATTATAATATGTTAAAGGGCCATGCTAATATATATAAATATAATATATATATATATATATATATATATATATATATATATATATATATATATATAAATATATATATATATATATATATATATATATATATATATATTTATATATATAATATATATATATATATATAATATATATATATATATATATATAATAATATATATATAATTATAATAGATAGATAGAGATAGATAGATATAGATAAGATAGATAGATAGATAGATAGATAGATAGATAGATAGATAGATAGATAGATAGATAGATAGATAGATAGATAGATAGATAGATAGATAGATAGTTATTAGCAAGTAATCGCTAGGTTTTGAAGATAATTCAAAGAGGCCTTAAGGAATAAAGATCTAATACTTTTTTTTAAGAAATTTTTATCATTTAATGGTCTTCAAAATTTTATAAGAACGTAAGCTTTCAGTCCAGTCCGGACCCTCTTTCAGACGTGATGTTATGAAGACTGAGTACATTTCTAAAATATAAGGTAGAATGTAAATGAAAAATAATATATTGAAAATAGAAAATTAAGAATGTAATTTTTTGATTTTTTTGAAAAAAGGTGTGGAGGTTAATAATTTGTTAAGCGTGTGGTCTAATGGGTATTCACCTTGTAGTATGTTGAAATTGGAAAGGTTTTTAATGCACAAAGATTCAATTAATTTACGTTGAAGGGGGTCGAGGGCTTGTGTGATAGGTGACATGTCATCGATGTTGATCCTATGGTTGAGGGTAGATCTGTGTAGTGTGAGTGCAGAGTTTTGAGCATCATGGATAAGGTCTTGTCTATGCTGGTATTTTCGTCTAGTGAAGTCATTGGTTTCACCAATGTAATGGGAGGTACAGTTAAAACAGGGAATTTTATAGACGCATTGGGAAATGTTGTTGGAGGTATGTGTGGGAGGTTTAAAAATACGTTTTAAGGAGAAGGTATTTGAAGAGGTGAGTCTAAGGTTTTCATGTAAAGACTTAGACTCACCTCTTCAAATACCTTCTCCTTAAAACGTATTTTTAAACCTCCCACACATACCTTTAACAACATTTCCCAATGCGTCTATAAAATTCCCTGTTTTAACTGTACCTCCCATTACATTGGTGAAACCAATGACTTCACTAGACGAAAATACCAGCATAGACAAGACCTTATCCATGATGCTCAAAACTCTGCACTCACACTACACAGATCTACCCTCAACCATAGGATCAACATCGATGACATGTCACCTATCACACAAGCCCTCGACCCCCTTCAACGTAAATTAATTGAATCTTTGTGCATTAAAAACCTTTCCAATTTCAACATACTACAAGGTGAATACCAATTTGACCAAACGCTTATCAAATTATTAACCTCCACACCTTTTTTCAAAAAAATCAAAAAACTACATTCTTAATTTTCTATTTTCAATATATTATTTTTCATTTACATTCTACCTTATATTTTAGAAATGTACTCAGTCTTCATAACATCACGTCTGAAAGAGGGTCCAGACTGACTAGACTGAAAGCTTACGTTTTTGAAAATTTTGAAGACTGTTAAATGATAAAAATTTCTTTAAAAAAAGTATTAGATCTTTATTCCTTAAGGCCTCTTTGAATTATATAAATATAATATATATATATATATATATAATATATATATATATATATATATATATATATATATTATATATATATATATATATAATATATATATATTATATAAAATATATATATATATATATATATAATATATATATATATATAGATATATATATATATATATTTACCAGTTAACACCACTCACGGGCCGAGCCCTTTTTCAAGGAGGGGGCGGAAAATAAAAAACATGGAAAAAAAACCCACCCAACCCCGAGCAAAAGGCGAATCCTCTCTCAGGTGAGCGCAGACTTGGGCTTTAAAGAGAGGAAGACTAAATATAGTTGGAAAAACAAATGCAGCAAGAGTTCCACAGAACAGAGGTAGCTTGGAAAGAAAGAGGCACCACAACGAAACAAGTCTGGGTTCTCAATACTCACGCAAAATTCATGCGGGAGCATGGCACCCCTTGTTTTGCGAGGGCGACGCAATGGAGTTGGAATGCGAGTGGCCAGCTCCCCTTAGCATCTACCGTTGTAGTACCTATAGAAAAAGAGATAGTTAGCCAACGGTCACGTCGCAGAGATAGAGGGTAAAGAGAGTTTGAAATAGGGGACAGTTTTATTAGTCTCTTAGCTTTTAGACTCAACCCTATCCAAAAGAAGGGTGGAGCCGGAGCCCCCCCCAAATGTGAGAACAGTACTCACTACAAGGGCGAATAAGGCCCTTATATAACTTGGAGCAGCTGTGCAGAAGGATAAATTCCCCGCAACCGAACAGAACTCCAAGTTTTCTTTTGAGGCCATTCTTAGCCAACCATTGATAATATGAGGTTTCCAAGACAATTTTGTTTATGTTAAGACCAAGAATGTTATGTTATTCACAGCGAGAGACGTTATAGAAAAAAAGCCGGGTTTCCCAAAGGGGAAAAAATAGGGGAAAAGTTGGGAAAAGTTTTTGTTTTTTTGAAGAGAAGATGAGAGAAGTAGTTTTAGAGTGAATTTTACAAGGTTGCGGTGGCCCCACCACTGGGAAATCCCATCCAGATCGACAAGGATAGAATCGAAAGCTGGAAGACGAGAGGCCAACTTCTAGAAAAGCAAAAGAGCGGAGCAGATTAAAGTGAGTCAGTAAGAAGGAGTATGGGTTGAGTCATCGGCATAAGAGTGAACAGATTTGGAAGTACAGCTGAGGCAGATCGTTGATGGAAAGTAGAAATAAAGTTGGGAGATAGAACAGAACCTGCGAAACACCACAGTTAACAGGAAAGGAGGAAAAGGTCGCTCCAGCAACGAGTGCTGATATGGAGCGATCAGAGAAAAAACTAGACAAGAGTAAAGCAAAGAGAAGGAGAAACCCAAAAGGAGGGGAGCTTGGAGAAGCAGTGACGCGTGCCAAACCGGTCAATACTTTGGAATATGTCAAGCGCCACCACGCAAGACTTCCCATGAGTCACTAAGGGCAGAAGATCATAAATCAGTGAGATAGCGAAAGTAGTCAACCAGTTGACCTCGAGACGACGAAATCCATACTGGATGATCTGGAAATAAGGTAATGAGACTCTAGATGACCAGAAAATAGAGTTAAGAAGAGTTCAAAAGGATTTAGATAGAATACAAAGTGAGAGATATAGATAGATAGTTTGAACGATCAGAGCGGCACTTTTTTCGATCGGTTTGGACATATGACGCTTCCAGCACTGAAAGGGAAAAGTATTAGTATAAGACATTAGAGAGTAGAGTTGAACGAGGACAGGGCACCAGCTCAGAGGCACACTCCTCAAAACACGGGGAGGAAATGCCATCCGGGCCACACGCCTTCCTGGCCTTCATAGATCTCAGGATCCCATGCAACACGATCATGTGTAATCACAGGTAAAAACATGGGAAACCTGAGAGAGAAGGAGCTAGGAGGAGGGATGCCAGAATCGTCCAGGGTAGAATTAGATGAAAAAAGGAGGACGAAGAGTTGGCCTTTTCAGAAGGAGAGGTAGCAACAGAACCGTCAGACCGAATAAGGGAGGAATGGCAGATTTACAAAAGTGTTAGAGATGTTTTTTGTAAGGGGCCAGAAATTTTATCAGTAGGAGAACCGAAGCAGGTTTGTCGCACTTTCAGTGAAAGTGCCGCTAAGCCTGTCGGAATAGTATCCCTTGCCAACGATTCCGATCAGAATGAAAATTAGTAAGAGTAATAGGAAATGAGAGTTTTTCCATGCCCAATACGCAATGTCTCTCTCCTTGAAATGGCCGCGCAGAACAAGCTTCCCATCGAAGCCATGCGATTTGCGGAAGGAAAAAGATTTAG
>JABUQX010118223.1:20000-23101 GCA_015478945.1 Trachelipus rathkii
GAAATTATAGTAATGGATGATTTTCATGTTTCGTCACGTTGAAAATTCATTGGTTTTGCACGCGGTAGCGAAAGTATCCGGTCTCTTTCAACACCACTACTCAAAGGAAAATACTCAAGAGACATTTATTTGAAAAGAAAAAGTCTATGAGAGAGTTAAAAACTAAAGGTTTCAGGGAATTAATAACCTCTATCAAATAATCATCCAAGTTAGCTTTCTCCACCGACGAATGGTTAGATTTTCAATCAGCAGTTTCTTTTCTCCACCGACGAATGGTTAGATTTTCAATCAGCAGTTTCTTTGTTTTTCTCTGAGTAGTCATGCCGTTGACAATTATTTCAGAAGCCAAATTTGTGTCGTCTCTGAACCGGCCTCACTGAACGTCATAACAGGTGAATATCTCAGTTGACGTATTTAATGGAATCGTTTTGCCGAAATGAACCTATCATCCCCAGATGATGTTCACTGATGTCATGAGAAATGCTGGTGCCAAAGAAAATTCTGTTTCTTTCTTGAGTGAACAACACAAACCCTGTCAATCATCAGCATTAGAAATGTTGTAACATCTCAAACAAGAGTAAGCGAAGTTCTCTCAAAATATAGGTCAATTCCGGCACACTTTAAGCATTCGACCATGGCTCAGTAGGAACTAAATAAATACAGGCCAGAATTAAAATTTGATAACTTTCAGAAATACATGACGTTCCTCTGAAATTATGTTAAAGTTGCAAAGCTAATGAATCTCTGCGCCAGTACTGCCGCTCTGATGAAGAATAAATGCTTCCCATCCAATGCATAATTTTATTCTAAACCAATATCACTGCATCCAGTGTGTAACAAATTCATATCTCTTTAACCTTTGATATCTTACCATCGTCTCAGCAAACACTTGGTTGTTCTTCCTCTCGTAATAACTTCTGAAGAAGAGTATATTATCCTCAGACCAATATAACTTTTGCAGTTCCACAGCGAAAAAAATGGATCAGTACAAAGAAAACCCGATATTCGATTTCGAGGCTTTCCTACCTCCCTCTACCTGTATAACAACTATGTGAGTGGTATATAGTCTGACAATAAGAGAATCTGTCTGTATGTGTCTCGAAATCTATACTAGGAGGGAACCAAATTAGACACAATTCAAGTCGCAAACATAGTGGAGCCAAAACTTATTTATAAAGGTTTTCATATACAACTCGTATATTATGATTCGCATAAAAACGGCCAAATAGCGTATCACTATATATCATGTAATCGGTTGATGCGCAAAGACAAGAGAGTTGTATTGTGTATCCCATATATAGATATGCGCTAAAAGTAAGTGCAGAACATAATGCCGATTAATTACTTTTATAGTGCACCTCCTAAAAATTTATAAGAGTACTTCTATTAGCCACAAAATATCCTGCCGTGTTCCCTACTGAAGGAAATATCATTTATTCCTGAGTAATCACTATATAAAAAGTGAATCACATAATTGTAATAAGGCAACTAATATTATGTAGTCAATTCTATTCTTGATAAGTATATTAGTATCTAATCAATATATTATAATATATAAAGCCATCAATATAAATTTCCATAAAATATAGAATTATATTTATAGATAAAGTGGCTTTAAATAAAGTGACCAAACTTATTTATAAAAGTGCATCCCATTTATTTTACAGCTGGGAGCTTTGTTGCTGCTGCTGATAGAAGCTGGGTTGGCTTTGGAGCATCTATAATACTGAACATTTTTTAATAATTTATATAGCTATTTCCTTAAATCTATAAAGTCTACACACTCGTCGACATCTATAAAAGTGAACAAGTTTATAATTTTTGAAAACAATACCATTTAATAAATTTTAATATATCCTTTAACATATATCAATAATAAAAAGACCAGCAATATGAATATTATTTCTCTAAAATTTTCTTATTTTAAATTTCAATCTGAAATTTTATGTGATATATAATATATATATCCATATACTCAATTTATTATTCTTTACTTTTTTATTCATTATTTAGAAATAATTTTGTCGTGTAAGTCATGGTGATGCTCTCGGTTATAGCGGTGACCGATATTAAGTAAAGGTCCCTGAGCATACCATACGCATACCGCATCCGACATACCGCATCACTAATACCACTAATATTTATATTTATCTTACGTGGCTTCCAGCCCACCGCAATCCGTCAAACTTTTATTATATTTTTCTTCCGGCACCGTCACCGCATACCGCACCAGTAGTCGTACATTGAAAATTTTGATGTGAGCTGACATCTCTGCCACCGCACCACTGCGACACCTCAAACATTGAAGAGCGCTAGCCACGTCACCCCGCATGCCCAGCACCTCGGCAATATATCCCGGGTGCGTCGTATACCATACACCTATAAATACTATATATGGATATTAATATATAATATATAGATTAATATATATATATATATATATATATATATAATTAATATATATAATATATATATATATATAATATATATATTATATAATATAATAATTATTAATATATTATATTATATATTATATATTATAATTATATATATATATAATTAATTATATTATATAATAATATATAATAATATATATATATATATATATATATATATTATATATAATAATATATTATAATAATATATATATAATATATATATATATATATATAATAATATAATAAATATATATATATATATATACGGTATATATTATTATATATTATATTATATTATATATATATAATACATATATATATATATATATAATATATTATATATATATATATAATAATTATATATATATTATATATATATTATATAATATTTATATTAATTATATATATATATATAATATATTAATATAATTATAATATATATATAATATATTATATATTATATATATTTAAGTATAATATTATAATATGAGTTAAAGATCTATATAATTATTTTAATTTAGTACCAAATATATATATATATTAAATATATATATAAATATAAATATATATAAATTAATACCTATAAAGTAATTATACTATATATATTAATATATTAAATAATATTATATATATATATATATATATATATTAATATATATAATA
>JABUQX010118224.1:0-5000 GCA_015478945.1 Trachelipus rathkii
GATGGCACTTTGTTCAATCAGTTTGGGTGTTTAATAACCGCATTTATCGTGAAACGCTTTCCTTTTCGTGCATAACTTCATATATATATATATATATATATATATATATATATATATATATAATATATATATATATATATATATATACTATATACTATTTCTATATATATATATATATATACATATATATTTATATATATATATATATATACTGCTGCTATAACATATATATATATATATATATATATATATATATATACTGCTATATATATATAATAGTAATAATATCTTTATATTATGTTAATATAATAATAATAATAATAATAATAATATATATGTAATAGCATATAATATATATATGTAATAGTATATATGCTCAATATTATAATAATAATGCATGCTTATCAATTTATATATGCATGATTAATAATAATATAATATGTATGTATAATAATAACCAATAATATATATAATAATAATAATAATAATAATATATATATAATAATATGTATAATATATATAATATATAAATAACAATAATATATATATAATATGTAATAATAATAATAATAATAATAATAATATCTATGTAATAATAATATATATAATAATATAATAATAATATATATATATATATATATATATATATATTTATATATATATATATATATAATATATATATATATATATATATATATATATATACTCTATAATATATATATATATATATATATATATATATATATATGTGACTAGATAACAGGCAATGATCTTTATAAATATATATATATATATATATATATATATATATATATATATATTAGGGTGGTAAATTTCTTATGAAATTTTTTTTTTCCTTTTTTTGGCAGTCTGAACCTTGCAAATTATGAGGTATGATATCGAAAGATTGTATTTTAATTTTTACGCTGATTGAGCAATATTTAATAGTGACACAATGCTGTTGAAATATAGGAATACATAGCTTTTCCACACCACCCCAGAGGTAGCTATAACAGGGGCGTTTTTTTAAATGTGGTATCCCCAAGAGGCCTACTCCACAACTTATTCAATTCATTTATTTAATTTTTATTACTTATTATATGCTTATTCCTTATTTTCATAACTCTTTTTCAGCTGTTTCTTTGATATTCCTGGAAATTTTTCCCTGTGTCTTAACTTGAAGAATATATTGCATTTCCTCCTCGTTTTTTGTTAGGTAATTATTATTGTTTTGCACTAGTGCAATAGCTCTTTCGGCATTGTCGTTGATGACATTTAATGATTTGGTAACTTCTTGTGCATTCTTATTTTCCGTTCTTTCGTTCCATTCCAATGGGTTAACCTTGAGAAAAGTAGAGTTCAAACGTAATTTATTGAAGAACAAATGACTGCATTCTGTTATAAAGTCGGCAAGTGTTTTGTTATGAAGTTTATCTTCATCCTTAAATACAAAACGTTTATCTAGCTTATCTACACTTGTTCTTTCTTAGTTTATCTGAGGCTTCAACCATCTTTCGTTTTCATTTCAACTGGTACTTCATCATCCATAATGCAAGAGCTGCAAGTTCTTCTCTTAAATACCACAAGTGACGTTTGAGAACTTTACCAGCTACTACGACCATTCATAATCGTCACAGCATTCCATCTCTTGAAGGTACTTTTACCACCTTTCCTTTGGCTGAAGCTGCTGATGGGGCTGAAAACAAGAGAACATAAAACCTTACAGCAAAGTTAGCAATCTTGTCGTTGCAGCTGCTTCTTGCTCTGTCATATTAAACTGTCTACGACCTAAACAAGACTATTTTCAATGAATAAATGACTCGTGCCATCCATCGTGCTCGATGTAGAACACCAGGTTTACGAAAAGAAAACAGTTTCTCAAGGTTCCCACATAAATAAACAACTGTTAGCTCCAATAGTTCTCTATAATTATTCCGTGGGTGGCTTTTCTTTAACTGCTCACTACAAAAAGCTAAGACATTTTCTGTCCATGAATCATTAATACTAACTATCTCATATTTTTCTTTATTAATTTTTTTCCAAAATTTCTGGAAACGTTTGAACAGGTCAATGTCTGGTCCTGATGAAATACAGTAACATTTGCTGAAAGCAGCAGATATGACTATTTCGTGAATATGATGTCGACATGCAAAGGCCAGAAGACTTCTTTTCTCTTCTATAATTCTACAAGCCCCACTTTTGGTTCCGGTATTGCTTGCTGTTGTGTCAAAACACATTCCTACTATGCTATCTTCCAAATTCCAATCTTTTAGGCACTGTATTACAACTTCTGCAACATTTGCACCGGTTCCTCTCAAAAGTTTTGGAACACCCAGCAACTTTGATTTCCCTCCACCATATACGACGATCGCTAGACGTTCAACCATGTCTTCTCTGGTTACATCCAACAATAACTTACCATCCCAGTGAACAGATGTCAGTAAACCAACAGGAAATGTTTGTTTACTATCCTCAGCAATTGCTTTACGAACGTCAGACCTTCGCCGCCGTAATGTTCTTCTGCTTAATACAATATTATCAACTTTTTTCCCAAGCGCATTTGCAGTAGTTGTAACTACTAACATCGCACGTCGATCACACATTTTCGATCTATCCAAAGCCATTGCTAAGTCAGGGGTTATGATTTTATGACGTTCCTTTGAACTCTTACATGGTTCAACTCTGAACGGTCCAGGTTGGGGTTCTTCACTGCTAGAGGAACTACCCCCATCCACACTAGTACATTCTTGCAGAATACGTAATTGTTCCTCCTGCCGACGAACTTCCCTTTTAATTCTATTACTTTCTTGTTCTTCCCTTTTACGTTTTCTTTCTTGTTTTACAGTATATTTTTTATCCACATTACTCATATACCCTCGTCTACCTTTTTCTCTCTGAGCTTTAAGAAAAACTCTATCATCTTGATTTGATATTATTTTCATTGCGTTTGCATGTGCAATATCAAATAAATCATTTAAGCTTTCTGTAAAGATAGTCTGTTTTTCAATTTGTATTGGTCTCCTTGATTTCAATTTTAAAAGTGATCTGTATTGTTCATATGTCTTTCTAATCTTGATTAAAACATCCTGTTTAGCCTTCGTGGGTAACTTTGTTCTATCCCAGATGTCATATATTTCAGAATATATTATATTTGAGGCCTCCTTTACTGATTTCTTATTGTGTGTCAGCCAAAACAGACGACGTAATACATCGCCAATTGATGGAAGTTTTGATCTACAGGAAATGATTTCTGATATTTACCAATTTAGACAAACATGTGTATCCGATCTTGTTTGACGTGATTGAGACATTCATTCTACATAAGAAATTTAAATAATTATGACACGGCAAGCACGTAAATTTTGACACAACCAACACCTTTAACGTCTATAGCACAACTGACAACCCACTACAGTTTACTCAGCCACGCGCAACTTTCTTTGCGCATGTGTCACCATTAAATGTTATTTTTTTTACTTCAAATTTTAAATAGAGTATTTTTACGGTTAACGTCACAACTTAGAACGTTCAGAATGATACATTTCTTAATTTTGATTTTTTGGACCACACTAATATATATATATATATATATATATATATATATATATATATATATATATATATATATATATATATATATATATATATATATATATATATATATATATATATATATATATATATATAAATATATATATATATTTATATATATATATATATATATATGCTACCATATATATATATATACACTTATATATATATATATATATATATATATATATATATATATATATATATATATATATATATATATATATAAATATCTTTTATGAAACTACTTTTACGTAGTGTTATATTTACTTTATATTAAAAGCCCTTTGAATATTGAAACAGGGCACTTACAAAATCTTACACCTTAATTGCATATAAAATATTTAAAAGAACATTACAAAATATATACATTGATAACTAGCTTTCACCTCTACACGGGAGGTCTCTTCAGGTTATGACAAATTACTTATTATGAAGTTCGCACGATGGAAGATCAATTTAGTTGGTGTTTTATTTTCTTCGTTGTGCTGTGGAAAAAATTTGATGATTTTAGGTATTCATTGAGAATAAAATCCATCTTAACCTCACCAGGATATCTGTTATAGTTTTCGATATTATATATACAAAATGATTCCACGATTTTACGATGGCCTGTATGATTAATGTTGGTCACAGAATTGAAATTGTTCATGTTATTATGATGATTAAGAGTACTTCTGTGGTGGGCTATACCTACCTTATTATACCTACATTAAAAGCCTATATGAACTTCCCTTCTGAATTTTATGGAATACCAAAATTACATAATTACATAAAGCAAATAATCCATTAAGACCCATCATTTCAAACATAAATAACCTTACATACAAATTGTCTACTTGGATTTCACAACAACTAAAACCTCTCATAAGCAATATTTCGTCAGCACATTTAAAAAACTCTGAAGATTTCATACATAGAACCAGACAACAGAATCCCTTCACACATAGATTTCTAAGCTTTGACACCATCTCATTGTTCACCTCGGTCCCTGTCCCCTTTACATTAGACTTATTTGTACGATATTTAAACGAATCCCAATTTAACTTTTTATCCCATCAATTTATTAAAACAACTCATCAACTTATCCCTACAACATAACTTCTTCCATTTTAACGGTAACTTTTATAAACAGACCTCTGGGCTGAGTATGGGCTCTCCCTTATCGCCCATACTCAACAACATTTTCATGGAGTTGATAGAATTTTACCACATACTTCCTCATCCCCTCCTCAACAATAGTTTATGGGTAAGATATGTAGACCATGTTTTTGTTTCACTACCTCATCATACCAACCCTACAGATGTCCTTAATCATATCAACTCCATCCATCCCTCCGTACAGTTTACAGTTGACGTACCTTCAAATTCATCCATCCCGTTTCTCGATACACTAGTCACATGGAACA
>JABUQX010118224.1:10000-12500 GCA_015478945.1 Trachelipus rathkii
CATTTTATTGCGATAGACGGTAAAGTAACTTTTTAAAGGAAAATATATATTCTATTCACACAGTGGCAATTTTTCTAAACGCACATTTTTTAAATCCGGTTCGGAGAAAATTTCAATCTCTTTCTATTTGGAGTTAAAAAGTTCTGAATGACTTTTTGAATAGGTTTAAGATTTTGAACAAGGACATTGTTTTCTTGAGTAAGTATAATTTCAGTTTCAAAGATGGATCAGGAAAACTGCAAATGGTGGACCAATCCCTTGCATCTTTTCATGGACGTGCTTCTCCCGGCTTTTTTTCTGGCTCAATTCATTACTATTTATAACAATTTTATGAAGGGGCTTTATGCAGGAAATTCTACACTCCAAGGTAATAAATATCAAGCAGATGGTAAATATAAAGTGTGTGGGCTTTGAATTTAAGAACTTATGCTTAATATATTGAAAGGCAAAAAGTAAGGAAAAAAGAATGATGATCTTTTTATTCATGCCAAATTATAGGAACTATTGAGCTAAATGATGTTAGGAGAACCATTTGACCAAACTAATGACGAGGACTAATACACGTACGTAACAAGATAATAATGAGTAACCAGTTTTTCTGTTTTAGTGTGTCCAAAGCAAATTTCATTAGTTTTTTTTTGTAATCGAGTAGTTTAAGGCCTCTCGGTTTGTTATTTTTAAAACATCACCTTAAATTTAATTATCATTTTATGTTTATTTGTATTAATTAAATTTACTGAAAATGGTATTAAGATTGAGGCCCAAAGACACAAAACTGTATTGGAAATATTAGCTCCCCTTTAGAGAATTATAAATTAATTACTTTTATAGATTTCTGTATAAGAATTATATAGGCATATTATTTATCATTCATGTAAGTTATCATCAAAGGACACAATACAGCGTTGGAATTAGTAGCCCTCTTTCAGAAATTGTATATCTTTAAATATTATTATAATTTATACTAGCACTATATATTATACTATATTATAAGTAGTATCAATCACTTTTGGGACCCAAGTTATCTAACCGCAAACCGCAAAACTGATAAGAAGGCGAAGAACGGCATCACTTCAAAGGGTGCCGCCGCCCGAGAAAAAAGGTCACATGTTCCTATAGGCTATAGGCTATATTCTATAGGCTATATTTTATAGGCTATATATTATATAGGCTATATTTTATAGGCTATATATTCTAGCTTCTAGCACGTGCCGACCTATATTGTAGAATACACCGGTCTTAGTGTCTACCCCTAGGTTATTGGGTACGGGGAATCGATTGGTGTATATTAGAAGGTGCTAGGATGCTTCCTTCTATGAGTTATTACCCTACCCCCCTTTTCTAGCCTTTTCTAGCATGACATGTCCTACGTCATAGAACACATCCGATTTTGGTGTCTATCCCTAGGTTATAAGGTACGAGGAGTCGATTAGTGTATACTAGAAGATGCTAGGATGCTTCCTTCTACGAGTTAGTGTCCCCCACCCCCCTTTCTAACCCTTCTAGTGCGATATATCGTAATGTGGACGGAATAAACACCGATAATTTGTATCGATTTAGTAACATATCGACACTGTTGAATCGATCCCTGTGGTTACAACGGAATCGATTCATTCCTAACAAGAGTTAGTATTAGATATTACCCTACCCCCCTTTTCTAATGCACCTGTACAACATTTTTGTTTCTGAAGCTATGAAGCTGGGTTCGGTGTTGTCTAGTATGTTTTGAGGTATGCCGAGTCGATTGCAGATGTTGCCGAGCGCGGCGTTTTCAACCGCT
Organism: Trachelipus rathkii; assembly: GCA_015478945.1. Taxonomy (NCBI): domain Eukaryota; kingdom Metazoa; phylum Arthropoda; class Malacostraca; order Isopoda; family Trachelipodidae; genus Trachelipus; species Trachelipus rathkii. Next base: position 11,781 of record JABUQX010118224.1, read on the forward strand.
GCGGTTTTTAGAACGCACAATATGCGTTTTTTCGTAAAAGGCGTACCTTCGTAAACCTATCAATGACGGGTGTCAAACAGGGATAGAATGTCTCAAAAAATGAGATTCCGTAGTTACTTTCCCGAAAAACGCCCCCCCCAGAGGGTCCCCCCCCCCATTGGCCCCCCACGCCGGGGTCATGTTATGGGTCAAGAATGACACAAATGGACATATCTTAGCAAAAGAGGTGTTAGAGTCATCGTATCTTCTTCAAACTTGGCATGTCTTCCTTATATGTTTGCAACATTGTTGTATCCAATGTTTCAAGTCGCTACGTCAAAGGGGGTGGGGTCCCCGCCCCCCTTAAATTTTTAAAAATGGACTTAGAAAAGCTGAAATTTTGGTGAGTGTAATAGAAGAGATATAATGAAATAAGACCTGGCTTGTTAATATTTGGCGAACCATATGGGGCCGGACCGGAGCTGGTGTTTTGCGGTGCCAGAAATGGAAGTTCTGGCTCCAGCTACATATTAGAACAAATGAGGCTGTCTACATCTAATGTTTTCCAACGGTGTAGAATCATTTTTGGGGTTTTCAAGAACCCAAAATGGAGTTCGAGACCCCCCTCTTGAAGGGGGGGTCCCCCTGAAAAAGAAGAAAAGCTTAGAAGAAGACGAAAGAAAGAATGAATGTACGGAAAAGAAGAGAAGGAAAAAGAAGAAGGTCTCGCATGGCGGGATC
>JABUQX010118224.1:17500-35704 GCA_015478945.1 Trachelipus rathkii
GTGTGTGTCTTTTTCTTCTTTTACAAATCCATTCCTCTTCCAACATCTCGGTCGTTACCTCCTTCAAACTCCTCTCAATCTTTGCCCATTTGATTTCTCTTCCCTCCTCCAATTCGTTCACCTTAACGTTTATCTGCTGCTCGTATTCCTGTTTTTATAAAGTGCACTTTGATTTTTTTTTGTTTTATAGTCTTCGTTAATATGCTGGTTGTCTTCTGAAGATATTTATCCTAATTTGTGCCACATTCATCCTATAATCTGAATCTAAGGATATTCTAAGTAAAGATTTTTAACATTGCAAAGGGTTCTTCTCTTGTCTGATGAAAGAAAGTAATTTATTATAGAATGTTTGGTCTAACTCGGTAAGTTAATAATTGACAATCGGCGTCACACAGGTTTCTAAGTGGTAGTAGTAATAATTCATTCGAAGATTTTTAACAAAGTCAACTACTCATGTTAGAGAATACACTTAATCTACCCACACCATGTTTGAACAAGTATAATGACGTGTTTTGAGAATCGATTCTACCTTACTGGAGACAACGGAAACACACTTGGCCAGGTAGATCGAGAGGTCTACAAGCAAGATGCGAAGTAATTACCCCCATATTTCACAGATTGGATCAGGAATAGTCAAATGTATCTGCCGCAGAGACCCAAGAGATCAATATTCATAAGATAACGGCGGTGGTCTAATAATTATCATTCGCTGTGTAAAAGCAGTTATAATAACAACTAATGTTTGATACATCATCACACAATACATGGGTGCGCCACTCACAAAAATTAGTTAAGAAAGAAATTACGCGGAATAGTAGGATCTTAGCGACTAAGGAGCCATAGATAATAACATGAAACGAGAGCGAGAGAGATAGAAATCACCCATGTTGCACTTAGAGGCTCACCCAGTACGCATCCACACGGGCATGAATTCGGTTACAGAATAACTACTAATGAACAGCCAACAAATAAGCATGCTGTTCAAGACTTCTGGGCAATCGTTTCTTTTGAACGAGCACAATGCATGATCATGGTTCTCGTCGTAAATTAAGTCATCTAGTCCCTTCACTGTGTCCAATATATTTTGAATATAAAAAAAGAGACCAGCCTGTATTGTTAATCAGTCATGTAAACAGTAACAACCAATGAATTACAAAGACATACGTAGCTATAGTTTTTTTGTATGGGCTCAACTATGACATTAAGAAGTCTATGCGGATTTCCATTAGAAAACTTATGGAGTGCTAAAGTACAACATTCCTCATTTAATTAGATCTAGGCTTTAGGGATAGTGTCTAGATGTATAGCTATCTGTTCATAATCGGTGTAGTAAAGATTGTAAGCAATAAAGAGCTCGAGTGCCTTGACTGACTAAGCATTACAGTCATTCTTTCATGCTGTATAGACTCCATATGCTCTCAGTTTGGTAGTGAGGTAAAATTTCAGAAGGGGGTTATTTCTATATGAAGGATTATCTGGCTTCATGACTGTTGAGTAATTGTTGTTAGACTAGGAGAGATCTCGTATTATTCATATGATTTAACTATACATATACCATGGAGGGATGTGAAATATAGCATGAGTTTTCTATGACTTAATGATTCATATAAAAAATCAACACAAGATCACGCTGAGAGTGATTCATAAATTAGTGAGTAATTCATCGAGAATGCAGTACAATACTATGTCCATATATATTCTTTTGAAGAATGTTAATATTATTATAAATCTTGATACAACTATTAATAAGTAGGTGAAACAAAAAATATCCTATATCACATAGAGTAAACTGTCGCTATACCATCTGAATTACTAGGAATATTTATTTAAAATTCGATACTAATTTATATTTCAGCACACACCTAAAAATTGTGTGATAACACAAATTAACAAAAAATTAGACTAGCTATCTATGCTAGTCATATAGTGCGTAAGCGGTTATAATATATCTTCGTAAGGCTACTGGTATGCGGGAACGGAAGGTTCAAATGTATAGGCACTGTATTCTAAAACAATAAGTACTATTTAGATCAGAGCAAGATAAGTAAGTAATAGAAGATCGTAATGCAACAGACATAAACTGGAATCCTAGTGTTTGAAGTATAAATACGGATAGTTTTGTGTAAGGTCAATACCATAGATAATATAATAACATAATCATTAAATAATGTAATCTTAATGTTATATCATTCAAGCACAATGAACCGCCAAGGAGACACGGTTCTTCTTAGTCGACATTCCTTTTGTGTGATACATGAGGGAGTTATGCTTTTACCATATTTTAATCATACTACTCTTGTATGGTTTAATTAACAATTTCAAATTGGTTATGGACACCTCTGCAATGGCAAGTAAAGGAAACGTTTCTCTTTCGCGGTTATGACATCAAATTCTAGGAGCAAGACCTCTCTGCTGATTGTAGTAAGATCTATTCTATCGAATTTAAAGACTGAATAAGAAATTATCAAAATGCCATGGACTTCTTACGTAAAAATCGAAACTAGTGATTCGATGTGTAATGAGAGAGGATATCTATTTAGAGGAGGTGGAGAAATTTCTATAATTTGCCTTTGGACCATGATAACTTCGATAAGTGGAGTTGACGAGAAATCATCAGGTCTTTTGAGTGTACAATTCAAGGAGGCAATTACTATGGTATGATGAGAATATTTGAATGTAATTAGCATGCCTTCAGAATTGGGACAATATCAGAATTAGGAAGGTTCCGATTATGTTTTACAATGTTGTTATGCTCAATCTCCGGCTAATTAAGGAAGGGGTGGGGTTTGCGGAGGGACCGAAATACCGGATGTTGATACACTTTTTTTTTAACCAAAAATCATTGGATGTTGAATGTAGGTATGTTATGTGAAGCGTCTGGTTATATCTTCTCCAAGAGTCAGAGAGTCAGCTACCGCAGTCTACCAAAGCGAACCACGCAAGTTGCTAGAGGTACTAGTATAAACACTAAACTCTAGGATGGTGTGTGGATCGGACTCGAGTAAGTAAGTTACTCACATTATTAGACTCACTATATATACAATAGAATAACAAAAATAACTCTGAGAAAATCAAATAATAAAGATCTAGAAATATATGTTGTGACTTCTAATGAAAGTGAGTATGGATGCCCGTGCTTCGATAATCTCGACGATAATTCAATATAACTAAACTATGTCACATAATAAATCATCCTCACTTATGATTAATTAATAACATATACTAGTTCTTCCAGAGTATATAAAAGTGAGAACTATGACACAACTATCTTTTAGAAATACCACCAATATTAGAGTCTTAAGATCATAATTTTTGTAAATAATAATGACAAGCAGTAGTTGAAGGCATAGGAGTCATTAAGATAAAATAATAATCTCTTTTAACTCCATGTGACAAAGCTCGGCTGATTTATTTTAATATAAGATAGTTAACACTAGAAAGATGGATGATGCGAGCTTAAGGTATGACACCGAGGAATAGATGAGGTTATAAGCACAACGTTAAATATTATGAGAAAAAATATATATGATATTATTAATTAAAATGCTTATTATTGTATGTTTAAAAATGAGATAAACGTACCTAAATATGCCAACTAACATTGACGGTGGTGTCGTGAGAGCTGAATTCAGGGGTGACTACGATATCACACACTCCCTACCATGGGTGGGGCATGTTATATGAGTAAAACCATACTTAATTTGTAATCCCCTAGGTTCCACCTTCACTCGTTCTCTTCATATCAAAATAAGTTTGGTTGTAGACCGGCTATCTCACTGTTTCTCGAGTCGTAATCAGCAAGTTTGTCGCTATGTTAACATTTTATGGTGAGAATATTATGCATACAGATGTCCTACTTTTTGATTAGAATATCATAAGTAGCAAAGAGGTTATTCTCAAGCACATACAGAAGGAACTCTCACGAAGCTATAATATATTTGCAACGAAACGTGTCGGAGATTCTACAATATATTGGTGGGAATGAACCTGTAAGCTTCAGTAATTATGCAACAATTTATTTTCCACTAACCCCATCGGCCTGCTCCATACTAGCTATCTATCGAAAACAATCGACGTCAGAGGTAGGCTATCATGAGAAGCGCTATATACCAGTAATCGTGAATAACACACTTAACCACAACGCACTGTTTGTTGGTGTCTATAATTTATGACTCCTATAAAAACCAAGCCCTTAAATTAGGTGGCTTCTTTGAAGTGAAGGCTGGCTACCGCTCAGTGGCGGTTGACGTAATAAGCTTCAGACTACCTAAACATTAATTAACGACGATTTAGATGTTGATAAATATGTCATCGGCTGGCTGATATTAACAGGCCTTTCTTGCGTATTAAGTTGCTTACTGAAGGAAGGATGAGAATAGATATTTTATTCTTTATTTGTGTTGTTTGTGCTGGGTCAAGAACTGGCCAAAGATTGTTTTTTTGGTCACCAGGTACCGCACAGACCACCTTATGGTGTTTGGTCTTTGTTACGCCAGCCCCTTTTTAATTCTCCACTTTTGGACATGAGAACACATGCCTCTAACATTTTCCAGATGATTATTAGCTGCTCTAGACTGACTAGCGAAGCAACTTTTATGTAGTATAATCTTTATAGCTAGCATTAATCATATATACGAATTGAGTAACTTTAATAAGAAGCATAGTGCTAGAATTGGGATGAAGCATCCTTTAACTTATCGAAGTGAATTCTAGACTTGCAAAGGTTAAAATTTCTATGTTTACGCAAGCGGCATGGCAAAGATTATGCGGTGCGCATCGGCTGACCGGAAGAGAAGCTCTTCAGGTTAATAGACTACACTTTGGAAACATGATAGCCTACAGTGCTACGGCGAAAGTTGATAATTAACCTAGAGGCCTATACTAAAAGCAAATTTTGTCCCAGCAATCCTTCCTCTGTTTTGATCTCTTTGGGGTTAAGTCTTACGGGTGTAAACGGTTTAGTGGTAACATAGTGATGAGGGACAATGGGGGTATTCTTGAGTTCCTAAAAGTAATTGGAGATACCTGTCCTAGATCCTAACATTATAACCGAGTGGAAAAGGGGTTCTTTCTCTCTTAATAAGGGCTCTGAATTATATCTATTTAGGAGAACGCGTCCCTTGATAGGACAAGGTTTATGGGGTTGCATGTGTTATTGTGACAGCTCAACAAACCTCTTATGGTTTTATATGATATGCATGCCTGTGATAACAAATTCTGAATTGGTCTTTTTCTAGGCTAAAATGGCCCTTTGAGGAGCTTGCAGCATCCCTTGCCTTGAACCTTATGAGCTGCTTCGTGCCCTCGCTCGTTTTATACAGCTGTTGCCCCCAGCTTTTGCTCTTTCCTTTGAAGACATTATTTTAATTTTTCTAAAGATTAGTCTGTAGATGCCCGAGGTATTCGCTTTTCCTTCGGCTGTTAACAAATAACGCCTAGTGTCAACAAAACTGGTTAAAAAAATAGGGCTTAAAGACAGTTGAACTTGCCACAACGCAAATAATGAAATCTTTCGTGAATTTTAAATTGTGCCTGATATATTTGGTAATACGATAGCACAGATGCCTGCGTGAGGTTTAATTGACAAGGTGTAATCATCTTAAAAAATTTGTCTGAAATTAAAAAAATTCTGGGTGAATTGGACTCCATTCTTGTCCTATATGATTTTAAAAACAATTGGCTACTACATGAGCTGCTTGAAAAGCCATTCCCCCTGAAGGTTGTAAACTCTAAGTCCTTGTACAGTTGTAGATTGTCCACTAATGCTGTGATGATCGTCTTTAAGACATATGATAAGGTTTTTCACAGTTTGATCAGTTGATTAAGATAACTACTTATCTCAATTGGTAAAATTTAGGTTAATTAAAGTGGTGGCAGGCTGATGCCCGCAATGTGCTGACTTGATTCGGACTTAGGCCGTTGCACTGCATGTTTTGGAAAGAAATTAGTTTTCCTCAAAGCTAATGATGATTCTCAGCCTATTCCGTCTCTTGTTAAAAACCTAGATCTATTTTTGGACGATGATGAAATTCTCCGCTTCCATGGGAGGATTTCTAAGTCTCTTCATTTTAGGTTTTGATATTTGTAAATCCCATATTACGGCAAGCAAGCAGGTACCCCAACTGTCACCAGATTGAATTATTGTTTGAAGCTCACTCTCCAAGTCAGCCATCTTGGGCGTACCAAACTACTTTAAACTCATGTTAGGCAATAAACGGTTCTGGCTCGCCTCAACGCCACGACAAGACTGTAAAAATCCCTCGTCTTCCTGTTTCTTATGTAAGAGAATAAACATGCTCTCATGCTACAATTATCCCAAACTTACCAACTTGCCAAAAAACCAAACTACGACTTTGCACTCAAACCTTTCCAATCATGTGGGAGTTTGATTTCGACACAGGCTCATGTTTCATGATTAGAAAGCACAGAAAGTAGAGGAGAATAAAAATGTATATTTATACTTTTACTTGTTTGAGCATCTAAGGGACCATTACCCTGGAGGCTTGATTCCCGTGACATTGATCTAACAGAGAAACGTTTCTAACTTGCCTTCAAAAGTTCTGACCAAATACAGGCTACAACTACCCTTCTCACCTGTCACTCTGATAACGCCTCGAGCATTTGGAAAAATCAGGAGATGTATCCTGACGGTCAAGTGTACTTTTTTCCCAAGAATTATCGTGACAACCTAACGTAGGTTGTCACATTCAGATTATCAAAAATGTCCTCTTTTTCATGCACTGCGTTTATCTGGAGGCAGCTTGGAAAGGCTTCATTATTAGGGGGATCTGTTAAAAAACTGCTTTACTATAAAAACCTGTGTGCAAAGACTAAAAAAAGCTCGTCTTATTTTGAAACGACGATTACCACGGGATCTGAGACCCACCTTTATCCTCGGTGTCAAGAGCTATAGATTCCAGAGCCTCCACGTATAGTCTTCTGAAAATTGATTTAAACACTCATTACTACGCCAACTCTCCATTTCTGGCAAAAATGCACTCTAATTCGGCTCTTGTCTTTTAGAAGACTTGGAAGCTCCATGGAGAGAGATGACAGGGATGTTGTACTAAAAGTGCTGGATCATGCCAACTTATATACCTTCGACAGAATTCAAGGCATGGGCTAATGAAAGTATTTGTTGATCTCAGACGAGCAAGTAGAAACTTGTCATCAGAGTCCTTTCGGACTAATGTCGTATAAAGTGTAGGTGATGTTGTAACTTATAACTGCCACAACAGACTCTAGTACCCTTCTCGGATGTCTGGGGACGAGGGTCAGAGAAGGGTTATGGCCATGATAAAATTATTAGGATCAAGACGTAAAATTAAACAAAGCAATCGGTAAAGACTGTTCATCATCACTATTTGCAACTGTAATCCCATATGGAATTGTCTATAACCACTCTGGGGCAATCAGAAGGTCGGAACCAGAAGGGATGAAATATTAAGACAAGGTTCTGTACTTGGAAGACAGATTCTTAATAGAGTTACTCGCCATATCCGCCCCACGTTGCTAGGAGTAAGGCACGTCAGATGTTACAGAGAAAGAACCTATGCAAGGACAGGCTGCGTGAAGTTCATGGACAATTCCTGAAAGAAAAGGCTCTGGAGGATGATTTGTAAATTATAGTGTTCCTTTTAGAATTCAAGTTAGGAATTTAGGGCTTTAGTTTGTCGAATTAGGACTTGTTATATATTGAGCTTAACCTTTTGTAGAACTATGTTTGAAGATATACGACTTCTGTGGTATGTGAAATGCAGGAGCAATTGAGCATGTTGTTTCTGAACTGAATGTCTATGGCCTTTAAAAGTTGGTTCTGTATATTTGAAACAGTCATGTTCCCTTAAATTTGCCATCGGCAGCAAATGTTTTTTGATTGGGAGGGCATATTAGATATTTTATTCTGTATTAGAAACTTACATGTTGTGAATTCTACCTATTGCTTAAATCTGTAACTTGGGGTCTCTTTTTTTGTTTAATACATGCTATTTCAAAGGATTAACTTAGAGTATTCTCTCGTAATTTCAATATGTTTCTGCTCGGAGTTTAAGAGGATTTTCTTGAAAATATATTTTGTCTCATGACAAAATATAGATGTGCAAATGACGACCTTAAAGAGACGCAGGGCACTTGACAAAATCTGAGAGCATCAAATTGAATCAGACTCGTGTACGTCTGGTAGGAGCTGACCGAACCAACCTTGTAAGCATCACGCTACTTTTCAAACATAAGTATTGACTGTCTATAGTTTTTTACACCATTAGTGTTGCATCTCAGTTAGGCCTGTATTTAATCTGCCTTATTAAAGTATGAAGGATTGTTTCAGCGAGAAACTTAATGTTAAGGTCTCTTTTGTTTCCAACGCGGTCCCTAACACCTTCTATATCTGATTTAGCAGCAGGATAGAGCAGTTAGGGTCGCGTATTCTAGTCTTTTCTGAGTTTTACATTCAAGACAGGGTACATCCAGCTAGCCCCTCGTAAAAACCTACATACCTTACTTTATGAAGGTTGTTGAAACAGGAGTACTCCCGACGGGTAAGTGGCATAGAATACACTGTAAGGCAAAACTAGGGGATACTATGCCAACTTACCAGTTTTAATTACACTAATTAAGGCCCCAGAACAAAAGGCGCTGCCCTCCAGAGTTTTAAATTGCTTTGGAAACAAACACTTAAAAAGCTAATTTTGAATTAAAATCTTATATGGTGCGAGCTTATAATGTGGGTTTTTTTTTGGTTGATATGAGATTAACTAACTTTAAGGCTAGAACATGACCTCTTATGGGTAGACGCAGGGTTCCACTCACTGGCATGATGATTCTGCAAGTTCAACAGAATTTGTACTTATGAAGACTCCCACAATTAATAATATTATAATATATAACTAAATATATAATATGTAAGATGTAATATATATATATATACGTAGTATTATATATTATAGTAAATATATATATATAATATATAGTATATATATAATTCCATATATAATATATATATTTAATAGTAATACTCTATAATATTTATCAGTGAAAGATGAAGTTATGAACGTAAAGGTTATAATATAGTGTATATATTATAGTAATACTATATATATATAATATGATATATAATACCATGCGACATATAAATATAACAAAGATCATATAACATGTAACGAGCTTCTTCAAAATGATATAGGCTTACTACAATATTATTATACTAATAATCAAAGAATTGATAGTTATAAAGTAGTATATACTACTATCATACTACTATGATATAATACATGATATCAACAAAGTAATATATTATAAAATAGTTATATATAGTTTATATAATATATACTGATAGTATATATAACAATATCATATATTATATATATATATCGTTATATATTAAATAAAAGTATAATATCGTATTACTATATATATATATAAACGTGACGGGTTAATATATTATATATATACTATAGGTATAATAATAATAATAGTGATATATATATATATAATAGATATTATATGAAGTATACTATATTATGAGGGTATATATTATAATATATATGATATATCTATGTGATGAGTCGATCTATAACATACAGGGTATTAATTAGGATTTTTTAGTGCTATAGTTTATATATATATAAATAGTAATATATATCTTAGATATGAGTAGGCTATTTTTACATATGTATAGTAATATATAACAGGTTATATATAGGTAATATATATTATGATAGTATACTCATTATTATTTATAATACTATACTATACATATTAATATCATAGTACCGTGATCAATAATAAGTATAAATATATATATATATATATAATAATATATATTATATATATATATTCATACTATAATCATATATATATAATATGTATTATATATAATTAAACTATTGATAAATCGTTAAACATATAATATATACTATAGGTTAAATATTATACTATATATTATAATAGTATAATAGTTATATATATATGCATACATATATTTATATCATATATGATCATATAAAATCTTATATATTTATATATACTATATAATACTAGTATACATATTCAATATTGATACTATAATGACGTACTAAATAATACATCACCCAGATATATATAATATAAGTATATATAATATATATGATATATATGTATATACGTATATATCTTTACGATTTATAGGTCTATATATCATATAGCGTTTAATAATATAATAATAGTAATATATATGATATAATATATAATATATTATTGAGAGTATACGTAATATATATCAATAATATGATACTGATATTATGGCTTATCAATATAACATACTATTATATATTATATATATATATATATATAATATATATATATATTATATATATATTATATATATATATATAAGAAATTTATTATAATATAATCAAATTTAAACAAAATATAATGCTTATATAAATAACTATATTCATTTATAGTATATAATAAAATATATTAATAGTATAAATCTTACTACGTAATATAATTACTAATAGTATATCTAATAACGCTATATCTACACTATAGTTATACATAGGTAGGCTTCGGGTTAGTGGCCAAGTAATCTGTAACTTGTAAACTTAAGTGACATTTTTTGGGCAGTACTTTGTTACTTGTATAACTTGGCCACGTTTCTAACAAACCAGTGTACGATTTGTACTTGTACCTTAACGTTCGTGGCTGCTTCGGTTAAACTTGTGCCTATGGTACTCGGGGATGAGAGCGCCGCTACTTTTGGCAGTGTTTTCGAAACTTGCGCCAACTCATTGTTTTATCTTATCTTTCATTCTGATCAGAGAAATTTTCCCTAAGTATTGATATTATTATTTTCTTAGTATCAAAGTATTGCTAAATAAAATTCCAATTTTAGAAATGGTCATTTATATATATTAATATAATTATATATATATATATCTATATATATATTAGATGATTAATATAAATAAATAGTATAATATATATATATATATATATAATATAATTGTAATATATATATATTATATAATATATATATATCAATATATATATATATATATATTTATACTATATCATCATACCCACATTCCGCTTTCAAAGATTGGGCGGTATGGTGCGTTAAACATGCAGTCCGGAGAAACGCAGACAATAGGTAAGTAGAAGATAATGTGCACTAAGGTCGCTGAAAGATAAGTGCCAACAGGCCTGACCGCTCGTTCCCCTTTATCACTCTTATTAGTTGAAGAAATCGCCGCCCAAGTCAGAAAGATCCAACCCTAGAGCTTAGCACGGAACCTGCGTACGCGACCCACTCACTATGGCATCTCTGCCATATTGTGGGGTTACAAATCCCTAATGGTCAGCCAGGTGCGAGATTCCCACACATAATTCTTGTTCTATTTTTTTTTTACATCCTTACCGAAATTGCTTCTCTTGCCTATTTTACATATATTTTTGTAAAATTGTTTATGAATTGATTTTTTTTTCTTTCTTTCGCTCCTCCCAAGCTATTGATTCACTTATGTGTCTATCTTCCTACCAGATTCATTTTCTTTTTGTTTGCTGATACTTCAATTCTCCTTTTTTTTTATTCTTCTGTTCTCCATGTCCAATTTACGACTTTCAGTCCCAACACTGACTCTTCTATCTCACTTAAAATCATCCGCTAATACCAATAATTATTTTATTTTTTTTGTATTTCTTTCACACCGCTCATATTTGGTATATACCTTTCCTTACAGACGAAACACCAATCGTATAATCTGTTGCACTTACTCATTTATCCTCTCGTATCATTTATTTCTCTCCTTATTTACTTTAGTTATCACAACACCATCACAAAGACTGTAAAACGTATACATTGTCCTCAATATCTCTTTAGATCAATTCTCCTCTTCACAAGCTAGCACATGCCCGGCTAAGATTGTCCATCTGAGACATCGAGTATGAACTATTAGATGACAACCTCTTACTTCCACGAACCCGATTATTCTCACTACTTACGGTTAATGATACAGGAACACACACATACCCTCTGATACAAAATACCTAACCGCGCATTCAAGGATTAGTCCTCTCACAATCCACCAAGGATTTTAATTTGCAGCCAAGGCACCTTCCTGCTTCACAAAGACGTTGGCTAACTACACTGCGGGCATCATCCGTATACTCCAGTACTGTTCCGTCACCAAACTATAATATTAAATAAATTTACTATTACTCCAAGTCATTCTTGTTCCAGCTGCTACACCATACTAGCATAACGTTCACACGAGGATCTATCCCACTCTACGCAATAATTATCTTCTTATCTAACGTTTACTTTCAATGACCGCATCCTTTTTTCCTCTTTACACACCCACTGCATGCAAAAGCTATCTACACAAAATTCCTGTCCAAAGGCCTCTCTCAGATCACACGCAAACAAACAGCCATTAATTTTTATCATTTTATACTAAATATATAGTATATATATATATATATATACTAATATAATATACCCATCTCAACTCTATTAATATATTACTATCAATAATATATGTAATATAATTAACCTATAATATATATAATATATATACATATATATATATAATGATATAATAATATATAATATACTACAACGATAATAGATACTATAAAATATATATAGGCATATATAATATAATATAGTATAATAGTATAATTATACTATATAGTATAGTATAAACTAATAGTATATAGTATAATAATATATACACGCCTCATCCATGATATACATATATCATACATATATACATATAATATATATAATACATATATACATATTTATATAATATATACATATGTATATATAGACATATATATATATATATACATTATAATTATAAATATATAATAACAATTATAATTATATCATATATATAATACATAACATATAGTATATGATATACTTAGTAATACTATATGATATATATCGTATGTAATTATACTCATATACATAATATATAACTGATATAATTATATATATCAATAAGTAGTATACTATAATCTTATATAGTATATTAATACTATATAATATTATTACAAGTACATATAATAATATATATACATTATACATATATATATACTATATACCAGTATACTATATACTATATATATAATATAGTATATAATTATATATATTATATAATATATAATATATAATATATAAATATATCATATATTATAATAATTATATTACATATATATAATATATTTGAATAGCAAATTATTATATATTATAAATATTAGTATATAATATTCTATATATAATATATATAATATAAATTAATATATATATAATATATACTATATGATATAATATAATAATATATATATAAGATAATGCACAGAAGAGAGTGGTCGAGAATAGGTACACGCTCGTAGTCATATCCAATACAGACCGTATGGGGCACTCTTCATAGATTCATAGAGCGTACCGATAGCAGCAGGCCCAAGCGGAATGAGTGCCCCAGGACCCATCATCGCCACCCAGGGACACAATGTGACCAGTGAAAGAGATGGGCGCAGGAGAACGCGCGATATTATAAAGTAAATAATAGATAAGTCATAGCTAATATTAGATCATTTAGATGACCATGACTATAATGTGCGTAAGTAGTGATAGCAGTAACAGTTAGTCATATATTACATATATATAATCTATTAATAATAACATATATATAAATATTATATAATATAAATATATATATATAAGTATAATATATATTACTATATAGTATATATATATATAATATAAAGGCGTAATATATATATTACGTATATATATATATAATATACGGTAATATATATATTACAGACGCGGGTATGATATATATATATATATGTTATATAATATATATATAATCATATATATATATATTATATATATAAGTATATATAATATATATATATACCGTATATATACTATATATAAATACGGTTATATATATGAATATTATTATGAGTATTGGTAGTACGGTAATTATATATATTAGATAGAATAACCATAATCACTATATATACAGTATTAAATTATATATAATATTAATATATATATATAATATAATATAGTATATTATATAATATATATATATATATATATATATTAGCGGTATACCTATATAATATATATATATTATATATATATATATACTATATATATATATAATAATATATATCAGTATATATATATATATATATAATAATATAATAATATATTATACAATAAATCGCCCTAAATATATAATATATAGTATTAATTTATAACAGCGAGCGAGAATTGCGTGATCTAATTGAGTTTGAAAGTTGATTTTAACCAAGCATATTATCGGAGGGTATAGTTCCGGGGCTATGGAGGAGAGCATATTAGTACCACTCCGCCGGCAATCTTTATATAAGGGTAGGAAGAGAAATACAGGTACTGTAAAAGTATTATGGCGTGGAATTAGTTATTGCAGTGTTGTAGGGAAGAATATATGCTGGGTGCTTTTGGTCCGAAAGCAGGTGGCGTCGCAATGACTGAAGAACTGATTTGGGGGAGCAACAACGGTGCGTTGAAGTGGTAAGAGGAATGTGGATCAAATCTCGACATTGAGAAAATGATGTAGGGATAATGAGTGGAGGACGCAAGAATAAATTGTATTAAGAGGCATTTATGGATTTGCAACTGGCGCTATAAGTACGGATCGTAATACGGGAAGCTCTACTGGCAAGGTGGTCAGTCGATCATTACGTGCTGGTGGTAAGCTTCTGCAATAGAAATCAAAAGTATGTATACGAAATGCTGAAGCTTTTTGTAGAATAAATAGAGTCGCAAGTGAATTGGTTTTAAAAATATTAAAACAGAGTGAGACAGGGATGTGATTAGTCTCTCCTTGGCGATCATGATCTGTAAATGGATGAGGTTATGAAAGAATTAATGAGGTAGGGCTCTGGACATGGGATAGTGTTAGAATGATGGAGAATGGAGGATAGTTGAAGATTTCTACCTATTATATGAGCATAATTTGGTTTTGTCTGTGGGCTAATCTGAAGAGAGTCTTGAGAGAACTGGTAGAGAGATTTGGGAAGGGTGTGTAAAGGAGGGGTTTTGAAGCAAATAGGAACGGTGTAAGGAGTAAGGTTATTGGTGTGACGTAGAGGACAATTTCCTCGGCTGAATATGTTAGAGTGGTGGAAGCAGCTCGAAAAAGTGTGCTGAGAATTTAACCATATTAGGATACGATAGGTTGGACATGAAAAGGGAAGAGGATGCATGCAGAGTGTAGTAGGAAAATTGTGAAAGGGTCCTAGGATCTTTAACAATAAGACCTTTCACTAAATATAAAGATCGTTCATGCGGTTTGTAAGGCACCATACAATACAAACACAGAGTGGTATATAAAACTGCTGTTGAGCCTCGCAAGATTGCTGTCCTACACAGGACGTGCCCCGGTAAGACGCATCAGAATTAACCAGCATTCAATCAATCATCGAGAACGAAATCAAAACAACTATTATCCGCTCCCAATAATTTGATGATGTGACATTTTCTTGTACGGCCGATTTACCGCTTCGGGGTAAGCATTATGCATGAGGGAAGGCGGGGTTGGCAAAAGATTTGTGCCGCTACGAATAGATGCCGGAAATAGATCAGTCAGTGAAAAGCCATTTTGAAAAGGGAGAAAAATGCCACTACCGAATCATTAGACTCAGAATGACGATCATTTCTCATTGTGGTAACTTGACTAAGAAAGGAAAGCAATCGTTAATAAGGTAAAGGAAGCGTGCACGTATAGATCTTTGACTAGCAGCATGAAACGCTGATATTTTCCTGGGAAGGAACAATGTTCCATAGGTTGCGCTAATTTTCGACAAAGAGTCGATAAGTCAACAAAGGAAATTTTATTGGCTTTGTACGAAACTCGCAAAAGCGCTTGACGCAAAAACCATTGCGTAAACAACCCTTGACGATTTTGTCACGACCGATAAACTGGATAAGAAATGCGTGGGCTTGGTTTCGATGGCTGTTTTCCTACACGAGATGTCTGGCAAAGAAAGGAGGTCGTCCCAACAATAATTGAGGAAGGTATCAAAAAAGCAGTGGTTCTTTCACTGCTGCTCTCAACAACAAAAATCTAGTAGTAAATGATTTCGAACACAATACAGAAATCCGCAATATTGGGAACTAATACACGGCATTATTCACGTTTTTTCGCGAGTCGGTCCTGAGAAGAAAATTAATGCCATACATACCAAGTCTAATGCCAGACCAGATGGTCTGACAACACAAGTGCATCAGAGGGTGTTTAAAGGGAGCACTTTGTACGCAATGAGCAAAGCATTTAGAAATCGCTTTCCCATTAAGGAATAAACCGGCACAAGAAAAAGGCGCTTCTTCTTCTCAGTTGCTACATCAGCGGTATGTAAGGTCGTCATTCATGAGACGTGCAATGGCTATAATATTGATGCAGCGAAATACTCTGCGATGTTAGAGCAGTTGTAAATGCTCTCCAATCTAGGACCTTGGATATCGTCAAAAACTCGCAGCACATTCAACATATGTGGAAATGGTTGAGCCATCGGAAAGGTGAAGCAAAAATCGATACGTGGAAGTGTTAAAAGAAAGTCTAATGCAATTGGCGCGCAGTCTGGGATTTGATCTGAATATACCACGGGATTTTTTGGTAGGCAGAAGCACCGCAGCTAACCATCCAGCAACAAATTCCTCGGAGTTCTGGAGAAGATTCCTTAATAACTCCGTACTAGCATTATTATAACTTCTTCTTTGGAATTAATAACGGTTTTCTACTGAAAATACACCTGCATATGCATTTAACATACATACATCCTTTCCACATGCTGACTCATAACAATCATGATAGTTAAAGAAGAAAAGAACACTTTATTTATAGTTTTGATCACTTAGAAGCACATAGAAGGAAAGCTAGAATTGGTACAAAATTATGGAAGCGACAAACAAACTGATAGTTGAAGAAGCTAACAGATCCTTGTTGTCTCCCAAGTCTTTTAAAGGGACCTTCAAGGAACTTGATTCGAAACTACGCGCCCACCATGCAATCACCAGTACAGTACGAACCTCTTTCATGTACTCGCTACAGCAATTCAAAATCTTGTGCGAAGTACTATGGAAGACGACAGGTTAAACGGACTGGCCATGATGAGTGTACAAAAACGTCTGATAAAGAACTTTATGATTATTTTATTTCAACTAAGTAAGTTGATAAATCTTGATTGAAACCCAAGGAAATTACTGTTTTTTACATAATATTGAATTTTGACTACTCGCTCATAGCAAACATTCACTGTTCTTAATCTAAATATTCTATGTTTAATAAAATACATCTTTTTAAATATTATACATGTTAATTAAATTATCCCATACTAAGTCTTCTTAGGTTTTAGTCTTCTCTTCTTATAATATAATATAATTACATATAATATATATATATATTTTATATATACTAAATATATATATATTATATATATCTATATATTATAATATATATTATATAAATTTTATATTATAAATAAATTATATATCTAATATATATTATATAATATATATATTATATAGATATATATAATATATATTATATATAAATATATATATATCATATATATATAGGAAATCTTTATAGAATTTTAAAGCTGCCCCCTAGTTGGGAAGCTGGGACGCCTTATGTATATATTATATATATAATATAATATTATATATATATATATATAATGATAATAATATAAGTATTTATAAATATATATAATATATATAATAACTTATTATTTAATAATTATATTTTTTGTTAATGATATTATAAAATTGTTTGATAAATGAGAGAAGTTGTAGAGCTCATAGTCAGCGTTGAATTATATTAAAATTAGGAAAGAAATCATTGCAGTTCTTTTTCTTGATTTTTAAAACCTTATTTTCATAATTTTCATTTTCTAAGTTTTAAATTCTTAAGTTAATAAAGATGTCATTAGAAAACATTTAAAAATAACAACCAAAATTGAAACAGAATTAATTATTTACTGATGAAAGGATTATATTAGAAACTACGGGAACGTAGCGGTAACATCTTAAATGCGGAGGGGCAGTCGGGTGCGCGAGATGGTAATTAAAATGCGGAAGCCGGAGTGGAACCGAAAAAAAAATTTGTCCCGGCTGCAGTCCTGATAAATCAAACTTATAATTATTATCATCTT
>JABUQX010118225.1:0-15000 GCA_015478945.1 Trachelipus rathkii
ACAAGGTAGACCTTTTGAATCCTTCTTATGGAGAGATTTGATGAATCTTCTTGGTTCAGAGAAGATTCACACGACTTCTTTTAATCCAAAAGCGAACGGCATTGTTGAACGTTTCCACCGTCAGCTAAAGGCTTCTCTTCTAGCTCAGCCCAATCCGGAAAATTAGACTGACGCTCTCTCTTTCGTAATGTTTGGCATTCGCTCGGCTGTTAAAGAGGATCTACACTGTTCGGCTGCTGATTTAGTGTATGGTTCTCCTCTTCGTCTTCCTGGTGACTTCTTCTCACAGTCCTCTCCTCTCTCTACAGCCGACCCGCTTGCTTATCTTACCCGCCTGAGGCGCTGTGCTTCGTCGTGGAGACCAACTCCTTCTCGTCCACACAAGGTGCATTCCCATATCCCTAAGGACCTTTCTTCTTGCACTTCCATGTCTTCGTTCGAACATACTCCCACCGGCACCCGCTTCTCCAACGCTAAGTAAGACGGAGCGTTTTCCCTGTGATACTTAGGAAGGAGAAATTCTTCACGATCCAGCGTCCCACACGCACAGAGGTCGTTTCGATCGACCGCCTTAAGCCTGCTTTCTTCGAGGCGAATCCTCTTCCTGTTCTCGACCCTGACGCTTTACCTTTTGTTTCAATTTCTCCTCTTTCAACTCTTCTTTTAACGTTCCTTCTCTGCCTCCTGCAATCTCTTCCTCCTCCTTCTCCTCCTCCTCTCCTCCTCTCCTTTTCCTGAATCCTCTTCCTCCTCCTCCTCCCCCTCCTTCTCCACAGCCAACAGCACCAATACGACCGGCTCAGACTCCACCCGCACGGTCATCGTCATCCTTGACTCCATCCACTCCGGCTCAGGATTCTTTACCTCCAGCTCCACCTTGGGCTACTCTTACGACACATGCAGATGTTCCGACTCGCCCGATCACCCGCTCACAATCTGGGAATCCTGTCCAGACTCCATCAAAAGCTCTACTAGAATATCGAGCAGGGGTAGGCACAATTCGATGGCCGGCGCGCTTATTTGGAATAGTTTTCGTGCCTTCCCAGCACTGCCAGGGGAGTATCTGTGGTGATTGAGGTCAGGTCAATTTTACCAACATAGCGTGCCAATGCAGAAGCGTAGTTTTTTGAACGAACTCTTTTTCTCACCATGGCAAATTAAAAATTATGATTACGACTGACGTGCGTCCTCATCTCATTCTACCGCCATTTTTGCGTTCAACTGCTGACGTGCGTCCTCATCTCATTCTACCGCCATTTTTTGCGTTCAACTGCAACCGTTTGCCGAGCTCTTATAACTTATGAATTTTTTTATTACTTTATGTTATCTAAAGCTTATTAAAGCGAGCTAATTACTTTTTTATGCCATGGTTACTGGGGTCCGTGTTTTTTCTTCTAAATATAAAATCAACTACATCAAGTTTTTGTCTAAATCCTTTTTGTTTGGCCCACTAAGAATCAAACAGCATCCCTATATATATATATATATATATATATATATATATATATCTATATAATATATATATATATATATATATATATATATATATATATATATTATATACTATATTATATATATATTTCATTCTAATTGCGATTAAAATGCAATATTTAACATCAATAAATCAAATATATTATTTATATAATATATATATATATATATATATATTATATATATTATATATATATATATATATTATATATATATATATATATATATATATATATATATAATATATTATTATATATATATATATATATATATATATATATATATATATATATATATATATACATGGGCGTAGGTATGCCAGACGACATTTTTAAGGGTTTGTTAGTAGAAAAACTGAAAAAATACGTCAATCGATGGATAATGAAGTTAGTAATTACTTTATTAATAACGTCTTATAAACGTATTATATTATTTTTCTAAAGTTTTAAATGGTTTTCCTTTTCACATAATTGTCTTAAGTCAACTAGCTTTGTGCTTTTATAAAGCTGGCTTCTTCTGACATTATTTTCCGCTAGAAACTCTCAGTATGTCGATAACATTTGACGGCTGCCAAACTGTTAAATCAATCACGGAAGGCGTACCCGTTGATATTCAGCTGCAGACAACACATCAAAAAACAATTGCAGAAAATAAAAGAAATATTACAGCAATTTTGAAGACCATAATTTTCTTCGGAACCCATGACTTGCCTTTAAGAGGTAAAGACCTGCATGAGGGAATTTTTGAAGACCTGATTAAGCTGCGAATAGAATGTGGTGATGTGGAATTGAAAGAACATATTCAAGGACAGAAGAATCCCGTCTGGACGTCTCCGATGATTCAAAATGAACTGATCAATTTGTGTGGAATTATCATAAAAAACATGATTGTCGCGGTTGCAAAAAATTTTTTGTATCTACTCCATATTGGCAGATGAAACTGCGAATTTGTCAGGCAATGAACAATTATATATAATTATCTATATCATTAAGGTTTTTCGATCTTGAAAAAATATAAGTTCGAGAAGAATTTCTGGGGTTTAAAATTCTTGAAGTTCTTGAACCATTGCCAAAACTATTGATTTGTTTTTAGAAAAGAAGGTTTGAATCCGAGTCTATGCGTTGGTCAGGGGTACGACAGCTGAGCAGCATTGGCAGGATAAAACATAGGGTTCAAAAGAAACTGCGGGAAAAATATGAAAAAATATTATATTTTCACTATGTAAGCCATCGGCTTAATTTGGTTATTAATGATCTAAACATTATTCCGGAAATTTGAAATACTATTGCCACAATAAAAGACAAACTTTTTCAGACTCCAACCTAAAAAGAATATAAAGAAAATATATTCCCAACTTGCCTAAACTTTGTGAAACCCGTTGGACTCAAAAAGATATATTCTCCAATATTTTACTTCTTCTTCTAATTGAGAGAGCAGCTGCTTGTCAACTCTACATAATGAATAACATAGTCTCTTCATCATCAGCATACAATCACGATGGCGAACGGAATTTTTATGTTCAGTCAATCTTGTATTGTCATGCTTCCAATCGTTAAACCCTTCTGTTGCAAACTGAGATACAACACCGCCTCCAAAAAATTTACACGGACCACAAAAGACGCATCCCTGACTGTTAGAGTACACTAAATAATCACGTTTTCACAATATCACCATTCAAAATTTCGTTCAAACAAGGATTTTGCTAAGAATCTACTTTTATCTGGATAAATTCTCTTAGAATTAAAAAATCTATGCATGAATTTTGATTAATCCCAATATTTGCAAAGTAGTCTCGCATGGCTTCACTAACCTTTCAATAAAATGGATCATCGCTCGGTATAAAGATTTCTTTGTCTTGTGCTTTGTCTACCTGGTCACTTTTCTCGACAGTAACGTAAGAAGTCGATGCATATGATTCACGATTACCCGTGTTATCATTATCATCAATGATATTTGAAATTACTTTAGATTCATCTGCACTCACGACAGATTCATTTGTCTTTGTGATAAAGAATGAGTCTACTCTTGGTATTTTAGATAACACTTCATTTTCCATTCTCCTTTTCTCTTCTCCTATTTTACGGTATTATGCGCCGCCCAACCTTTTCGACCATCCATTAATATCAAAACTGCTAAGTCACCTACTTGTTTTAAACAATAAATACTGGTCTACTTCTGAAAACTCAATTATTTAACTTTTTAATTCTTGAATAAATCATCAGAACCGATGCACTTATGTATGTATCAGCCAGAGCACGTAGGCGTTTCAGGCCTAGCAATAAAATTTTTTTTATATTTGTCACAGACTCACAAAGCAAAATCATACTGAATATCGGGCAAAAATGAACTGAAAGATACCAATCAGTGTTGCCAGATGAGATGAAAATGAAAGGGCCAAACTTAATGTCAAGGGCAATCTTTTAACATTTTTCTTTTTTTAAAATACAAAAATGGTTATTAAAAAAAACTGGAGGAAATAAAAATATAAAAAAAATATATATATATATATATATATATATATATATATATATATATATATATATATATATATATATATATATATATATATATATATATATATATTTATTATATATTATTAAAAATAATATATAAAATATATAATATATATATATATAACTATATATATATATATTATATATATATATAGTATATATATATATTATATATATATATATAATATATATATATGTATAATATATATATCTATATAATATATATATATATATTATATATATATATATTTATAAATATATATATATATTATATTATATATTAATATATATATAATATATTATATATTTATTATAATAATATTATATATATTTATAATATATATATTAATAGCGAGTCTTACCAAAACAATTAAACCATTTTAAATAATTTATTAGCCCAACTAGTTTCGGGTAAGAATATTTCTTCCCATTTTCAAGGCTTACAATAAATGATAAACATTTCAAAAACAACAAATATTAAAATATACATTAATAATAAATATAATAATAAATAGTTAATAATAAATGAATCAATACTTTTTCGATATAATGATTTCAATATTATGCAGTAAAGAGTTCTTGATTTAAACAAAATCTCACTTCAGTATTAAAAGGCTGTTAAAATTTAAATTTTCATTTAAGGTCGGTTTGAGATGCCAAATATACAAGGATTCTAACAACTGAAGATCGGGTTCCTCAGTTTGGGAAAATATTCCAAAATTGGTATCCTGTATATGGTGGCCCTTCTGAAGAGCATGAGCATTTATAGCTGAATAGGGAGGATGATGTAAATGGTCTAGAGTCCTAAATGAAATACCTTTATGCTCAGCAATACGTGTGGAAAGGCTTCGTATTGTCTTTCCTATATAGGTGGCATCGCAGTCACCGCATTTGTAATGATATATTACTGATGAGCATAAAGGTAATGGGAGTTTATCTTTGAATTTAAAATATTTCCCAATTTTGTTTTCACTCAAAAATCTAAATCTAAATTTAAACTGTGGAAAGTTTGCTTTTAAAACTACGTCAATTTTACGACGAATTTCGTAACTCATTTTCCCCAGAAAAGGCAACCTCATATACAAAATATCCTTAAGAGCTGTTAATTTAGCCTGAGATTTGTTTTTAAATTTTGCTGAAAATAATTTTCGAAAAGTTGAGTCAATTATAAATTCTGGGAACCTATTCTTCAGAAATAATGTTTTCAGGAAATCAAGTTCTTTTGTAAAATTAACATAAGATGACGAAATTTTATATCCCCTGTCAAAAAGAGTTTTAATTAAGTTGATTTTAATAATATGAGGAATGAAAGAATAAAATTTTGTCGTTAATCCTGTAAAAGTAGATTTTCTGAAGACACTGGTGTGAAATTTGTTGTTATCCTTGCATATTTCGATATCCAGAAATGCCAAAGAATTATTTTGTCCTACATCAACAGTGAATTTTATATTCGGGTGTTTTAAGAGTTGACATATTGCAGAAAATTTATTAACTATGATCCTTCAGACTTAAAAAGAAGAAAGGAGTCGTCCACATACCTCCTATAAAATATAGGTTTGAAATTTACTGGACATTTATTTAGCCAATTTTTTTTCCAAAAAACACATGAAGATGTTACTAAGAGTTGAACCTAAAGGACTGCCCATAGCGACACCATCAAGTTGTTTGTAAAATTTACCATTAAACATGAATATAATATCTTTTGATGAAATGTATAGTAACTCTTTAAAGCTTTGTCTGTCTAGACCATGTATTGTAGATGAATCTTTGAACAATGAATTTAATATAATTTCCAAAGTTTCATCTAATGGCACGTTAGTAAACAAACTTTGAATGTCGAAACTTGCCATATAATAATTATTGGCATTTGGAAAGTTAACTATTTCATTGACGAAGGAAAAAGTGTCCTTTACTGAATATTCATTAGATGTTAAATTTTCTAATATTGGAACGAAAAATTTTGATAGGTTGTAATTAACAGTGCCAATAGCAGATAAGATTGGATGGACCGGGCAGTCAGGTTTATGAACTTTTGGTAATCCGTACAATATTCCTGGTTTGGCACCCGAGGAATAAAGAAGCAAGAGGAAAGGTATATCATATCAAAATTTTGTTAGAGAAACACATTTTTAAATTTTCTTAGCACTCTATTTAATATTATCTTCAATAGAACATTATATTTTTGGCAATTTTTCTGTTTATGATTTTAAAAATTTGGTTGTATCCAAAGGTATTGGTAGCTATAGTGAAAGGAGTGGAGACCAGACTTTTATTTTATTTGGTTCTTGACTGTCCGATATCTTTTACCTCAACTCCTTTGTCTGATTTGTAATTATTATAATCCTTGTTTATTGGGAAAGCTCCTTTAATTTTAAAATCTTCTTTAGAAAATACATGAACAGACTTCTTAGGGTTAAATTTGCGAAAGGATGTAAAGGCTAAATTTCTAATGTCATTAAATATAGTTTTCTGTTTCTCTTCCGAAAATTTATACATTGGAGATACATATAACTTTCTTAAAAGTTTCTCAAAATGAAGTAAATATTTGCAAAAGTTTAATTTCTGTGGAATAACTTCAAAATTTAAACCTTTGGCAAGAGTGTTCTTAGTACTTTCGTTAAACTGAAAGGAACTGTAATTAAAAATTACTGAATTTGGATCAATGTTTTCATTACGTGAAAAAATTTCTAAAGATAAAAGTTTTTTATCGTGTACTTTCTTAATAGTAGTAGAAGTGCCGTCTATGGTTCTAGATAAAATACGATTGGCAAATATGAAGTCAAGGCAAGAAAGAGTTAGTTTTAGGTCCTCAGAAAATTTCTTAACATTTGTTGATGCAGTTTTAATCATTCTTTCTTTATTTATTATTTCATTATTCAGAAGAATCATTTGACATTTCTTGTATGATCTCGAACCGTACATTCGTTTATTTCATAGTTTAAAATATATGAACTACTTCGGGAAAATTTGTTACTTTTACAAGTTTCTTAAAAATAAAAAGGTCAAGTGATTTTGTTCCTTTAACATCTCTTTTCAAGTTATACCTAAATTTTATTCAGAACTTGGTTCTTCCCATACTATTTGTTTTAGGAAGAAACTTTAGAAATAGAACCTCCGACAACGTTGAGGTGGAATTTATAATAGCGAGTAATTACCAAAAAATTTTAAAATTTTAAAATAATTTATTAGCCGGACTAGTTTCGGGTAAAGAATATTACTTCTCCCATTTTCAAGCTTACAATATAATGATTAAAATTTCAAACACAAATATTAAAATTAAAATTAATAAAATTAAAATAATATAAAGATTAAATAAATAAATCATACAGGGTAAATTAATTTGATTTTAATATAATGCAGTAAGAATCTTCTGATTTTAAACAAAAATCTCACTTCAGTATTTAAAGTGGCTGTTAAAATTTAGATTTTCATTTAGGTAGGTTTGAGATGCCAAATATACCAGGATTCTAACAAGTGAAGATCGGGTTCCTTTCAGTTGGGACAATATTCCCAAAATTTGGTATTCCTCGTATATGTGGCAACTCCTGGAAGAGCATGAGCATTTATACTGAAATAGGGAGGATTGATGTAATGGTTCTTAGAGTCCTAAATTGAAATACCTTTATGCTTCAGCAATACGTGTAGGAAAGGCTTGTATTGTCTTTAATTATATAGGTTGGCCATGCAGTCACCGCATTTGTAATGATATTTTACTGATGAGCATAGAGGTAAAGGGAGTTTATCTTTGAATTTAAAATATTTTCCAAATTTTGTTTTTACTCAAAAATATAAATCTTTAAATCTTAAACTGTGGAAGTTTGCTTTTAAACTACGTCATTTTACGGACGCAATTTCGTAACTCATTCTTTCCCAGAAAAGGCAACTCATATACAAAATATCCTTAGGGGCTGTTAATTTAGCCTGAGATTTGTCTTTTAAATTTTTGCTGAAAGTAATTTTCGAAAATTTGAGTCAATAATAAATTCTGGGAACCCATTCTTCAGAAATTTAATGTTTTTCAGGAAAATCAAGTTCTTTTGTAAAATTAACATTAGATGACGAAATTTTGTATATCCCCTGTCAAAAAGAGTCTTAATTAAGTTGATTTTAAAAATATGAGGGAAGAAAGAATAAATATATATAATTATATATTATATATATATATATATATTATATATATATATATTATATAATATATATATTATATAATATATATATATATAGATATATATTATATAAATATATATATATATAATATTATATATATATATGTACCGGACTCGTACATTGTATAAAATTTATAAAGGATATGTAAGTGCTACCCAGATTTCTGGTGCACAGCTGTAAGAAAAGCTTGTACAAAAAAGTCCTGTTGCCGAAATAACTGTTTCTTTCTTTATTTTGTATAGTGTCAAAAGGTCTCGAGGTGCCTCTACCGAAATGCTGGGCCAATGGTAAATAGAGTTAGTTAGAAATATAGGTCGGAGAGGCTAAGCTTTGCTCTCTCTTCGGGATTAATAACTTGTTGAAGGTTTATCAAAAGACCCATTTAATATAAGATATTGTTTAAGAATAAAATATTTCTTTTTTGAAACAAATAGTTAAAACACTCTAAATTGTGTCCTTGTAAAAATAATCAATTAGATAGTAATTAATAAAGAAATAACTAAAGAAGCGTTTCGCTTATTCCAAAACTATCTTCTTATTTGCTATAGCAAGGTGATCTTTTAAATTAACAAAATAATTATTTATAAAAGATATTTGAGTTATCCATTCCTACAGTTCCCCCCAGTACAGTGACAAAAAACCCCCCTTGCTGATCTAGGGGGCGCATAACAAGAAAAAAAAAAGTGGTGATTGTCAAAGTGAAAAGTGCCAATAAACAAATATAGTGCTAAGTGAAGTGACTCATATACTGAAAAAAAAAACAATTAAATAAGTCTTAGTGCGTTGGTACAAGAGCTCTCATAAACTTTATTACATAACGATTAGCGTGAAGAATCCCGTTATTTTAAAAGTCGCTAGTCTTGTAAAAAAGAGCTCCATTTTCAAATAATATCACCGGCAAAAAAAAAAAAAAAAAAAAAAAAAAAAAAAAAAAAAAAAGAAAAAAAAAACGGTCAGAAAGAATTTAACATGCCTTACCCATAAAAAAAAATTCCCGGTTAAGACCAGGAGGGTAGGGAAAGTCAAAGTACTACACAAAAGCATCTTCAAAACATTCTCGACGTCTCCCCCTCTTCCCCCAAATCTCCAATTCGGAGAGAAGAAAATTCGAACTCCGATGGGGAAGGAAGTCAGGACCTTCATACCCCGCTACGAGCAAGATCTGTTACCCCCACAGTCTCCCCCTCGTTGGGGGGACTCCAAAGACCAGTCTGCCTATTGGCGCTATTCCAAAGTTAGATTTGCGTAATATGATGACTTGGTTACACACTACGATTACCGTTTTCAAACTTAATGGAGTGGATGATCCAAAAGAACGCGTAAGAATATTGGCTTCCGTCCTTTCCCATGATATCGTAGCGACCATCAAATTTCCATTGGGGGAGATTGCTTTCAAAAGTTAATTGCGTCGATTAGTAGAGGAAGCGTACGCCCCAATCTTAGAAGTCAAATCAGTGAAATTTTCAAAAAAGGAAGAAAAAAAGAAGAGCTTCCTTCGGTTTACTTGGCAAGAGTTCGTGATGTTATGGGAAGAATAGGATTCGATCTGCTTGCTGAAAACAGTGCTCCTTTTTGTTCATGAATTGTTTATTAATGAGCTTCCATCTCGCATACAAGAAAGTTTAATGACTCTGGCAGACGATAGCAGTCTTGAAAAAATTACAAAAGTAGCAGATAACTTATATAAGAACTTTTATAGGAATGACTACGAAACCCCACACGAGAGAAGGGGGAGAGAATATTGGGGGGCGGTAAAATTATCTTCAAGGAGAACAGTTCCCGACCCAAGAGAGCGGCTCATATGGAGAGAGTCGAAATACAAACAACAACAACGATCCTCAAGTTTCAAAGAGGCTTAAAAGATTAAACAAAGAGTTCTTTAAGAGGAAGTGAAAGGGCTTTCTTCAAGCTCTCACCAAGGTTGCGGACAGCTGAGTGAGGCGCTGGCCCCAAAAAAAAAAAAACCCCCCCGGGGGACCTTTTCGTTTTAAACAAGAAAATAGGGAAACCGATCATTTCAAAAATAGAAGAAATTGCTCTACGAACGTAAACAAGCAACACTGGTAATGCTGATGTTTGCTAGGAGAGTTTAATGTAAACTCACACTCCAGATTCTCCATAGAAGTTACACACTGTCATTTCGGAATTTTGTCCTATGTATTCTTTGGTATTCCCGTCCAAATGGAGAAAGTCAGCAAGTCCATGAGTCACATCCCCAAGAGAAGGCAGGGAAGCGCATCAGATCCCCCCTCGAACAGGAGTTAGAGGGGGAGGTGAATATTTTAGATGAAAATTATCGTGTTTTTAATTGTAGGGATTTTGCTGAAGTAAATAATGTGCATGCTTAATAGTAGTTTAATAATTATAATAATCAAATAATATAATAATAGGTATGTTTGGTATTCTAATGGAATAATAATAATATATAATAATAATAATAATAATAATAATAATAATAAATAATAATAATATTAATAAAATAATAATAATTAATAATAAATAGAATAATAAAATAAAATAAATAGTAATAATAATTAATAATAATAAAAATAGTAATAATACTGTAGCTTTGAGTAATTTTAAGAGTATCGAGCAAAGCGCTCTATGGCATGTACAAGGAGGTCATCCTCCTTACAACGTAGCTCTGAGTATCCCGAATATTGATGAGAGTATCGATGTAGCCCATACGATACCCACGTTGGCCTCTACCGACGCACAAGATATGTTAAACGACGGATGCTCCCACAGGAGAAAGTCCGGTCATAAATAATGTCTGTATTAAATAATGTAAGAGATTATAAACTTTATACTATTATGGATAAAATATCAAAAGGAGTCTTCATTTTAGATTGTGGTAGTGAGATCAATTTACTCCCTATGGAAGGAGAAAATAATATATCGATTATTGGTCAAATTAAAGCAGCCAATGATACCGTAATTGACGTATACTCACGCGAAATTGTTACAATTGATTTTGGTTTAAAGAGAATTTATTATGTAGAATGTTTAACAACCAGATTACCTATTTGCAATTAGGGAACTTTTTAAAAAATTTTTCGTTTTAAATTAAAATTTTTGTACCGCTCCTATTAACTAAAATTAACTGAAATAAATGAATTATTAAAATGCTGGGATAAACAATTGTAGAGAATAAGCTTATATTCATTAACTCTCTCTCAATTTTCTTCTTCTGTAGCTCATTAATGAACTTTTTAGTGATATACCTATAGATAATAATCTGGTAGTTTGATTAAACATTTATTATAAATGCATATTTACCGGAAAATTTTAAGGTTCGGGAAGAGCAGCTTAAAGCTTGGATGATTGTTCAAGAGATTTTGGGGAGGGGGAAACGTTGAGTCGAAACTTAAATAGAAATAGGGGAGGGATACTTGTGCTTACGTTGGGGGAGAGGAGACGAGCATTCCAACTGGTATCTTGAGGGAATTAGCTTCACTTTTTCCTTATAAAACTAATATAAGCGGAGTTCCAATAAAGCTTAAACCTCGTCGTATTCCTCATAAATTATTCGAACAAACAAAGAGGGAGCTATTAAATTTAGTAAAAGCGAAAGTTTTAAAGAGGGCACCATCGCAATGGAGTTTCCCATCAGCGTTTTGGAAAAAAAAAATGGGGGGAGGGTACGAATCGTGTGTGATTTTAGAAAACTTAATTCTGTGGCGAAAAATGATGTATTGCTATGCCGAAATTAAATGATATTATTTAGTGTGTTCATGGGCAAAGGTCATTAAGTAACTTGACGTCACGAACCGTTACTATATGCTGCCTTTACCAAGCGAATCAAACATTATTTTACTAATTATACAAATGATCGGCAATTGTTCTTTTAGACATTACCGATTGGGATTTAAAAATTTCGAGTTCATTTTTTATTGAGATTTTTAACTATATACTTCAAGCATTCCCGGTGTACACGTGTTTTTAGACGATATTTTGATAGGGACCAAAGACTTATCAGAGAAATTCACGTGTGGTATTTAAACAATTATTTGAGAGATTAAATTTATTTTTAAAATTTGTTTAAATAAAAAAAAAATGCAGATTTGCGTGTAAAAAGGTTAAGTTATTTGGGTTTTGACTTGACGGAAGAAGGGCTGGCGCCATCGGAAAAAGTTAGGAAATAATTAATATTCCTCGCCCAATTAACCATAAAAGAAGTGCGTTCGTTTGTTGGCAGAATTTCATTTTATCGCCAAAATATCCGTGTTTTACAAATCTAACTCTGCCTTTGTATAGTTATTTAAAAGGAAAAAAATAGCTCTAATAAAAAAAATCACGTGGTCGCCTGAGGCTGAAAGTCTTTTGTAGATATAAAGCAAGCGATTCGTCACGCCTCACGACTCAGGTTCCCCATTGACGCGCCTCTCAAAGTTTATATTTATGCAAATAATAAAGCTTTTAATACGGTAATTATGTCTGACGATGAGACTCCTTTTGCTTTTTATAGTGGGTCTTTTAATACAACAGAAAAAAGATATTTGCCAGTAAATAAGCTTTTATTGGGGTTAACGAAATTATTCAAGAAATATGGCGCAATTTTTAGCGGGAAGCATGTTGCGTATCTGTACGTGTTTCACGGCTTTGTATATAAGATAATCATGCCTAAATGATGTACAAAATTATAGATGCTCAGGAATTGATGGGGAATCGCTATTTTGGTACTTTTATATCACATGGAGTTAATTGACCGAAAATCAAAAGCTTTATAAATTTTACTTGGCTAATTAAATATTGCCCAATGAGGATGAGGTTAGGAGAAAGATGCAGGTCAAATAGTGTATTAGTCTGTGACTCCGCCCACCGATTCACGACGGCCAATGAAGAATCGGCTGAGAATTACTATAGGTCGACTGACCGTAGGTGCTATTAACTTGGTATTGAATGAAAACGCGCCGATAGATCTGTCGGTCAGAAATGAAGGCAGAAGTCGCTCTGAAACGGCAAAATTGGAAATGGCCAAAATAAATTTAGTAACAACGTTTGATAAAAATGCAAAGATATTAGTCTCCCATTTCAAACGAGATTTGGACTTTGAAGAAATTAGACTACACCAACATTCTGAAAAGTACCTGAGTGATCTGATGGCGAAGAAAGAGAAACTACTTTGAAGTTAATAAAACAGAAATTCTTTTATGACGGAAAGGAGATAGAATTAATTGTCGATGTATCTTTAAACTATGCGCGCGTTTTTGTGCCGGGAAAAAGTGTGCAGAACGTAATCAGCGACTACCACAATAAAGGACATTTGGGTGTGAATAAAACCCTCCTTAGCATAAAAAATGAGTTTGTGTTCCAGCATATGCATAAGAAAATAAAACAGTTTATCCGCACGTGCTCAGCATGTCAAAAAAATAAAACAGTACCAGGTATAAGTCCTGATTACGGTGTTTTTAAAGAAGTAACGAAGAAGTTTGAAGCCGTTCATGTTGACATACTTAAGTTACCTAATGCGAGAGGATACAAATACCTACTTACCTTGATTGACTGCTACAGTAAGTACTTGTTTGCTGTGCTCTCAAAGAAATAAATTCGGAAGAATATTGAATGCCTTCATTCACGAGCTATTTCCGTTCTGTGGAATCCCGAGGTAATCATTTCGGATTTAGGTGCTAATTTCACTAGTCGCATGTTTGAAGAAGTCTTGCAGGCCGATAGAATGGGAGCACCGGACTACGTGTTTAGCTCAAACCCAAAGATTGTAATGGCCTCCTGGCAGGTAAAGTCATAGGAATTTTTGCTGGCTTGTCTGAGATGTATGTTGCAGGAACATGATTTAAGCCCCTCCGACTGGCCGAGCCTCTTACCTATGGTGTTGTTCACTCTGAGACTCGCGCCGATAACAAAGAACGGTCTCAGCCCTGCAAACTTGATGTTTGGCCAAAATATAGCAATACCTAGTGGATTAGTTGATCCTGCTTCGGAAACGGCCCCAATAGAATATAATGCATATGTTAAAAAGCTAGCCGCCCTTTTGGCGCAGCCGCTGGCTCCACACACCAATTATAAAAATCGACACGTCTTTGTTGTGCCTAAAGGGTTACATGAGGCAAAATTTGTCGTGGTGCGGCAGACACAGTTTAATACCGGCAAACTAGCTCCCCGCTATGTCGGCCCTTTTAAAGTTATAAAAGTTAATAAACAGAACGTACTTATCGAAAAAAATGGGAAACCTCATTTAGAAAATTTAAGAAACGTTCGCATATATTATAACTTAGTAGATTTAGAAAGAGAAAATAACACTTTAAAAAAAAAAAAAAAAAAAAATGATAAAGGTAAAATAAAAACTAAATCCGTTTTTCTTTCAGGATGGTAAAAAAGCCTTAAAGTAAAGGTAGTTACAATAAAATTGATTAAAAAGAGTTGCCTCCAGTAGGAGTGCTATTATTTTAAGGTGAAAATTATTGTTTTACCCTCTAACTTTAGTAGCCACTGTCTCCTCTAAAAAAAAACTTATTTTTAAAAAAATTGTCAGAAGGGGGTGTTACAGGCAACTTGTAAGATAACCATTATGTAACCGGACTCGTTACATTGTATAAAATTTATAAAGATATATGTAAGTGCTACCCAGATTTACTGGTGCACAGCTGTAAGAAAAGCTTGTACAAAAAAAGTCCTGTTGCCGAAAAATGTTTTCTTCCTTATTTTGTAAGTGCAAGCTCCGAGGTTTGCCTCGGTACCGAAAATGCCTGGCCAATGGGATTAGGAGATTAGTTAGAAAAATATAGGTCGGAAGGCAACAGCATTGCTCTCTCTCGGGATAAAACTTGTAGGTTATCTAAAGAATCCAGGTTAATAATAAAGAATTGGT
>JABUQX010118225.1:20000-26768 GCA_015478945.1 Trachelipus rathkii
AATATTACCGTCTTCCAATCAATAGAGCGGTGCTCGACTTACCTATGATCTCACGCCTTTCTTTCTACCCTCTCTAACTATCTAATTTTATATTTAACATTTTTCTAAAATTCGTTAGTAATCTCATCGGATCTTTTTAGACTAGTTCTCGTTGTAATACTCTATAATCCGAGCCCTCTTTAATTGACTATATTCGATCACCCATACCTAATCTATATAACCTCCTTAGAGATTAAGCATAAGAGAAATGTTGAATGTTCAGAGTGTGAATCCCTCGAATTTATTGAATTCAATGCGAACTTACCTCTGCGTTTCTAGGTCATTTCATCAGTATGGCTGATGTACGAGTGTGTGTGTTGTATATTTGATATCAATGCGTTCAAGCAACTTCAACTATTTCCATCGAATAAGTTTTCTATATATTTTCATTGTTTTGTTTTTTATTTATTTATTTATTTATATTTATTTTAATATTTTTCTTGTTATAAAATTTTAAATTTTCCCTTATTGATCTATTGTTCAAAAATAATTTGAATAACCAAACAGTAAATAAAGAGTGTGATCTATAAATTAAATTATTTATGTATATTTTCTTACTCTTTATAAAAATTATATATATTTTAAACAATACCGTAATTAGCGGGACGGAGTGAGTAGCCGTTATTTATATTCCACTAGATTTATCACCACTCTATATTTATATATATATATATAATAATTTAATTATTATTATAATATATATTATTTTATATTAATTAATATTTATATATATATATTTAATATATATTATATTAATTAATAATTATATATTAATATTGAGTATAATAAAAAGTTACTTTAACGACTAGAGTTTTCAATGAAGATATCGATGAGATAAAAATAATTTTATTCTCACAGGTAGCCTCTATTAGATACTATAAATTAGATTAGTTTTAGGGTCGAAATGTAAAAAAACAATAAATTTTTCCTTGACCTGACCTGAACGCTTTTGACCTTTGGCCTTAAGCCTAAACTTAACCTAAACTACTATACCTATTAATACTTAAATATTCCTATTTAAAACTCATAAACCTAACCTACTACCTATACTACTTTAAATTACCTAATACTCATTAACCTTTAAACCTAATTATTTCTACCCTATATATTTAGGACTCATAGGGTGATATAATAAATAAATAAATAGGAAATAATAAAATAAAAAGGATAAAAATTTCATTTTTCGACCCTTAAGAACATACTTTATATATGTTATTCATAGATGCCTATACACTGTGGAAAATTTGATTGCCGAGCTCCGTATTCCAGGTGGTAGCCGATATATTTAAGTAAACTATTTTGTTCACATTAATTATATTATTATTATTAATTAATAAAAATAATATTAATTAATATTACATATATATTATATAATATATATATTAATATTATTATATTACCATGAAACACAATCGAAAATATAAAGTTTACAAACCCTCAAATAAGACTTTTAAATTACATAGTATTTAGGTAAGTGGACTCCTATGATGATTATGTGTTATATAGTAAAGTTTTATTCACAAATTATTAATTTTTTGAATAGAGGATTTGTAAGAAAAGTTGAATTACGAGATAGCCAATAAAGGTTAATCTTACATGTATAATATATTTATTATAAGATTATATATATTATAATATAATATATTAAAACAATTGGAAGAGCATTAGTATCATATCTATTTTAACTATTATTTTCTCATTCAATGCGCTTTATGAGTCTATTATCATTTCGTGACATTATTTCACCTCATCATTCACCCACCATTATCACCATGTTGTTAATCACGGAAGGTCAATATCGGTTTTATCATAATAGTTTATAATAGATTTGATTGTCAACGGTATGTGACTAGAACTCTGGATATATAGTGCATAGTATAAGGTATAAGCAGTACGTCCCTAACAGTGTGATACGGAAAAGCTCCGCGGAAGATATAGGAGGAATTCCAGCCTTTCCTTACCCCCCTTTGACTCCCTCAGCCCGCTCTATTTTATCTTAGAGAGGACCTCGCCGACACTCAACGATTTCAGGAAAATTTCAAACCCTAGATCACGGACCGCCTCATAATTCGTGACTCTAAACCCTCCCACCGAGGTGACTTAATAAATCATCTGTCGGATTAACAGGTTTAAAAGAGATCTATTTCCCTTTGTTTACAAGAGTGGTGAGGGTCCAACAAACCAATACCCCCAAAGCACTCAGTGACTCTTATATCTAACTTTTCTTACTTAATAAATTAAATAATTAGTGACAATACTAATTTTTGGCACTGGCCACTTATATTCGTGACATTATTATCTACAGGTGACAGACCTTCACTCAATACTAAACACTTCCTTTACCTCTAGGACCTTATGTACATTTTCAGGTACTACTCCGCTCTGCGATCCTGGTCCGGTGTCTCACGATATATCCACCCAAGATACTACTCGTGCCACTACCCTTTAAATTGAACAAATAGGTTTTTTTTAAATTAATACACAAAACTATAAATTTTATTATCTCATCGAACTTTGCAAACTCTTTCAAATCATATTGATCTAATATCATAATACCCTCATATATTCGCATACATTAAATATGTATTGATTATATATCAGTCTATTTTAATCTCATTTGTATTTTTTTTGTAATTTATTTCTTTCTTATCTCATCTCCTTTTACCTTCAAACACGCTGCAACTGCGTATAATCTTTCATTCCTCATTTTTTATCATAATATCGTGCTCTCACAAACCAAAGGCCACTGCTCTCTCCTGAAGATCTAGGTCATCTAGCGAGCAATCATATGCACTTTAGATTATCTATAACTATCAAATATATCCAGACTCAATATATTTCTATCCATACTAATGCTTTATAATAATTTTGTATTAATCATACATACCTACTCATTGTAATAACTCATAAATCTAACATTTATAAGATTGGTCCATTTTAATATCACCAAGGGTAGTTTAAATTGCTCCACCCTAACTCATTCCTATCATTTCCATAACTTTTTATACTACTAACTACACTCTGGCATCACCGTTCCCTTTACATCTACCTAAACTCACTTGTTTCCAGCTTGCTCACCATTTCCAATACTTAACACCAAGGAGCGTAGGGTTTATCACTTCAACATATATTCACACCTGATAATACTACTTATTCTTACTTTTATATATATCTTAAGTATTTTATACTTTTCAAACCCCTTACTTTTACATTTTCCCCTGCGGATATAATTTCCCTTAACTACTATATATCTTACTTCAAAAACTCTACTTTTTTCAGATTCGGCCACTACAAAACCAAATCACCGGGCATATATATTAATAATTAGGTATTAGCTAGGCACCCTCCCGAACTTCCCTTTATATATATCTTATATTATCTTATTACATTTTTCTATAATACTCACCCTCTGGAGCCTATATACTTACGCCATGCGAAGCTTGTCTCTTAGTCTCAGAGCCTCCCATGTTATTAATGAAGCCACATCGAATTGGCGCTAGACAAAGCGGAGTAGAGACCACCAGAGGTATCGAGACTATTGTGAGGTGCGTAGCCGAATTCGCGCGAGCTCGTGAGCGCCTCATCTCACTCCTTCCATAAACTCCTAGCTTCTTCTACTAACTACAATGACTTCGTTACAACTCGGAGTTTTAGTATATCCTTTTACTGGTAGTGTTCCTCTTTTACATACCGCTTCTCACCTTAACACTGAAGCTTTTGAATCTTTTCCCCCGAGTTAAGAACCTACCTCCAGACAACGAGCTGAGTCTAGTGCCATCCACGACCGGAACCAACTCTCTAGCCAGTCCATAGGTAGGCGCGTTCTAACCCCAAGGCCTTATCTCTCAGTACTCGTATTATACGCCTGGGTCCCGATTGAACAAGTTCCATTAAAAACTAAAACAATTTTCTTTCTTCTTCTCTTCTCTATTTTGTGCCTTCTACCTTTCTGGGTATAGTTTAAAGTTCCGTTTCAATGAGGCTACTATCACGTTTTTGGGGTCACACAGCGCTGACAGTTCTTCACTTTTTAACATTACCTTATGTTTTCATCACTAATAATTACAGTCCCTCGGTCAACTTACTCGAACTCAGCAACTTCTTGCGGGTATACTCTCACAAAATACCATGGCATTATAATACTTATCACCTTACTAACACTCTCAAATTAAATACATATCTTAAATTTCTCACTCAATTAATTTTTACCTACATTATACCCTTATATATATTATCCCTATAATAAGTGCTCTCCTCCAGGGTCATCCAATCCCCGGGATAATTAATCCCTACCATTAAAATACTGTGGCAAAATACTTCATAAATTTCAACACCACACACCATACGATACACACTACACAACACATACTCAATCCACCACTAAACATACACACACACACATACAACATAACACACACACACACATCAATCACACATACACACTAACACCACCACACCCTACACCACACACCTACACTACATAACTAACCTACACCCCACATATATATATTATATATATTAATTAATTATTATTAATATATGTAGAGTCATAAGCATAAACACGATGTCAATAATGTTAGAAAAGTGTAAATTTTCCTATAGGATTAAATATTATTATAATATAACCTTAAATATCGGGCAAACTTTATAAGATAATCATATTCGTCAACATTAGAGAGAATTAGTTATTGTTCCAAGTTATTTTATTTGTTATATAAAAAGTTTGATATATGATAATATCTTCAAATCTACAATAGGACTCAGTTCAAATGGTCTATTTCTAATAGAAAGTTTTCGTTCTCTAAAATTAACATTATATATTCTTTATACTTAAGGTTGAAAAAGAAAGATGGATATCAATTATCGCCTATCTTTACACACCCGAAATTCGTCTGTCCATATAGCTTCCAATATGAGAGAACATCTATAACATCCCATTCAAAAGATATGTTTCAATCCAATTTATGTTCAAAAAAGAATCGAGCATCCTCTGAAAATCCTTTCAAAAAGTATTATGTATTCATTCAACTTGGTATTATCAAAAGATGCAGATCATCCTGAACTTATCTCAAATAAAATCGATAAGTTCCATAACTCTAAACAAAGATCTATCTTTCTTAAATTAATTCTCAAAAGTAATCAATTTAATTACTAACTATAATCTATATAACATATGATCGAATCAATTCTTTCTACTTTTCAAAGATAAATTTCTCGATCAATTCCTACTATATCAAGATACGAAATCTTATTCCTACATTTCTAAAATTTGATATTGAAATCATAATACTCTATAAATCTAAATAAATCAAGAATTATTTCATAAGAACATTAAGTCACCATAAATTAATAAAATTAAAATAATTATCAATTTTGATATAATAGATCTAGAGATTTAAAATAACTATGGTATATAATGACACTCACTTACTCAAACATCTATTATATTAGAATGATGAACTTTCATTTAAATACATACATATTAAAAGATCATTATGATAATAACTTAGGAATATAATTCAATTAACTAACACATTATAGTTATAATATCAGGGATTATGTTGATATATTGAATATTACTTCGCAAAGTTGAGTTTATATAATATATTATTGAGAGGTAATGAGTGCAATTAATTTAGTATCAAACAGAGATTAATTAATCATCATAACACGAATTGCATTAATTTTAATGTTAAAATATTAATTTATTAATTGAATAAATTTAAAATGAAACTTAAGAAATTTATTAAAAAACTTTCAGTTCCAGCCAGAATCACTACATAATAATAATAATAATTAATTTAATAATTAATATATAATAATATAATAAAATTATATAATAATAATAATAATAATATAATAATAATTTAATATATAAATATAAATAATTAAAAATAATATAAATATAAATTAATTAATAATTTAATTTTGATATAATTAAAATAATATTTAATAAATATATATATGAATATTATAATATAATAAATAATATAATTCATAAGTTAAATAATTATAATAATAATATAATATATTAATATAATAATAATTAATAATAATAATTAATTAATTCTATTAAACTAAAAAATTTCTTGATATATTCATCCTAAAACATGTCTTAAATCAAATTTTGAATCCCTAATAAATTGAAATAAAGAAGGAATATAGCTTCAATAGGAAAATCCTCAAACAAATCCGTCAGGATATGCAACATCAAATTATCGCAATATATATAGACGCGTATGATTACAGTCCGAGAGGCATTGAATATAAACGGAAACCCGTCCTTCTCTATCTCATGATACTAACTACGATTCAGATGTATAAATTAAATAAAAATTTAATTGACATATTAATCTCCTTGAAATAATTAATAGTTCCAATCAACTTTTAATATATTAATATAATAATTATAAATTATTATATAATAATTAATAAATAATTATATTATAAATAATTTATATTTATAAATAAAAATATAATAATTTAATATATATTTAATAATAAATTATAAGAATATACTTAATAATATATAATATAAATTTTTAAAATTTAATTTTCATAATTAAACTACCTAATTCTAAATGATAATTATACTATATTTATACTAGACAAATACTACAAATATACTTATAATATCATATATATTATAATTTTATCTATATTAAAATTTACTATTACTATACCTTATATATTGATACTAAAATTTAACTTTATTATTAATCACGCAAT
>JABUQX010118226.1:0-25963 GCA_015478945.1 Trachelipus rathkii
ACGATTATTGATCTTAACAATTGCAAATATTTATATACATATAGACTGTACTGTAATTGATGTTGTTTGAACAATAAAATATTTAGGTTGGTCGAATGAAAACAGATCCTTAGAATTGTTAATTTTTGCTTGAAAAGATTATTTTGCTATAAAAGAATATTTCCTACTGTCATTATTAAAATACCGATGATATCTACTCTTAGGATATTATACTGTATGTTATGAAATTGTACTGGTAAAAACTTGGAATTTTAATGAAGAAGATAATCATTATAAAATACAATGATTCTTTATACTAAATCAATTTCAATACTAAATATTTATATTTTAGATCGTTAAACAATTAAATAAGTATTATACACTTATATTATAAACTTACTTAGCATCATCTGTATACATATATTATAAGTAAATGTATCAAAAGTCAAAATCCTAACCTAATCTTAAAACAGGAATATAACTGTATATAACGTTAACAAAGTTCACACTTAACATCAGTAAAAGTAAAACTTAAATATAATAGCATTAACGCTGCATACAGAATAAAACCTACTCACACTTTTTACTATAGCCACTGGACATTGTCTAATTTAAATCTACATTTATATTGCATGATAATAATGATTTCAGATTGCCATTATATATACAAATATAATGTTATAATATATCGAACATTATATTACACATATGTTATTTTTTAATTTTCAGATAAATATTTATTATATTTTTATATAATATCATATAATATTATATATATACGGGTTATATATATATATATATATTAGGAGGCTACTAGTTATTTTTATTTTCTTATATGTTTTATATTACTATTTTATTTATTTACAGTTCAATATCTACATAATATTAGTGATAAGGACGAATATTATTATTCGTCATCGTCCATCCGTCATCCTTGGCTATTAAATCGCATAGGGGTGTTTCAATCGGTTCAATCGGTGCATCCGTTCATCTGTCAATTCTTTTGCCGATGATTTTGCCGATTAACTGAAGCAATAAGGAATTTTTGTCAAAATAGTTCAGATATTCACTTTATTTTAATATCAATATATTAGCTTTTTTAT
The DNA here is from genome assembly GCA_015478945.1 of Trachelipus rathkii. NCBI lineage: Eukaryota > Metazoa > Arthropoda > Malacostraca > Isopoda > Trachelipodidae > Trachelipus > Trachelipus rathkii. Next base: position 1,083 of record JABUQX010118226.1, read on the forward strand.
TTATCTATTTATTTTAATTATTTTAGGATTATAAAATAGCTGTTTATTTATATGTTATATTTATATTTATATATACTATTTATAACTATTCATTTTAAATTATAATGGTTTATATATATATTATTATTTATATATTATTTTATTATTATTATTTTTATATTTAGTTATAGTATTGGTATTATATTATTATAATATATAAATTATCGCTTTGGCACTTAGGAGATCGCTTTCCAGTACTAACGCATAATGTTTTTAAGTATTATATAGAGGCACAGATACATTATTTCTATATTCATATATATATATTTGTGTATCCCATTGTTTTCCCATATATATTATACTATATTTAGTTTTGTATTTTTATTTTATATATATATTATTATAGTATCTTTTTATATCTAATATCATATATCATTGTTTATTATATATACCTATATATATTTTTTTTAGGTAGTATTATTATAATTTATATATATAATATACAGCACATTCCTAGGTATGTATGACCATTTCATGCCTCAATGGTTTCGCATTTCTGTTCCTGCGGCGTTCGACTATCCACACTCATGGCCTCCAGACAACATCTTAGAAGACACCATCTTTTATCCCGTTTTAAGCCACATAATCATGTACACATATTTATATTCAGTTCACCTCTTCTTCCAGACAACACATCTTAACAGAACATCCCTATCCTCCTATTAATACATAATGCATAATATCCTTGAACTCAGCACGGCCAGTAAAACCCACAACCTTCACCTATACTGAATCGAAAATGCGAGGTTAAAATTCGACCTCGACCTAATGGTTCATACCTCGTGCTATTGTAGAGGGCAATTTATTATCTTTTTTGTTTTTTTGTAAGATTTTTTGCACTACAGAAATATACTCCGAGACTGCTCGCTGACGTTCCCGTGCTACTCATTGGCGGACGTACGATGCGTAAGAGGAATGTACGTTTATATGTTCCTTACTGTTCGGTGTAACTTTTTTTGTATTTAATAATTTTTTATCCTTTCTTCTCAGCAACTCAATTTGTTGTTAATATCATTATAAAAACAATATCATCGCAAATTTTTTTTGTTATTTAGAGATAAAATGTGTAGAAACATACAAACTCATAGGCGTATACTATATCAAGGTATATATATATATAATATATATATATATATATATATTTATTATATTATATATATATTTTATATATTATATATATATAATTTTTATATATTTATATTTTATTTATATATTTATATTATTATTGTAATCTTATAGTAGGTTTTAGGTATTATTATATATACCATACTATATTTATTTATTAATACCGGTTCTAGGGGTATAATTATATGACTTATATATATATATATTATTATATATATATTTATATTCACTATATAAATATATATATATATATAACTACTACCTATTTATATTTATACACTTATTATTATTATATATATATATGGTATATTATATTGCGACGGCTCCTTACCGAGCATGCTACAACAAGTAGCATAATACACTATTTCTAACTACCCTTTAATGTAAACGGAGTTTATTTATTATATAGATTACTATAATTATATATATTATATGTTTATTATATTTAATATACCTATATTAATAATATTATTATTATTTATATATACTTATTTATAATTATATATTATACTTTACATATATATATATATATACTTAATTATATTTTATAGTTTGTTATAATAATATAGAGCATTTTATTTAATTATAATATATATCTATATACTATAACTTAAGTACATATATTTATAGAAGAGGCTACCTATTATATATATATACTTTATATTCGTTAATTTATATACTATTTATATATTATATATATATAATATACTATCGTATATATAATATACTAGGTAGGTAGAAATATGTGTATTTATATATTTGTGTGCATGTTTCGTAAGAGCTCGCATGTTAGAGCTCGCATGTTCATCTATTCACGTAAAATCGTAATAAAAGCATCAAATTAATGGATCCTCCTCTGGCCGCTCTACTCTTCGTGGCGTTTACTTCTTGCAAACAATCGCTACATCGTAGGTATAAAATCGGGTCCTCGTTATTTTTGAAATGGATGTTTGTGACATTGCTCTCAATTTAGTTGAACCTCGATTCTCGTCGCTCCGTGCATTCCTCCTCTCTTTCTCAATTCTTTCTCCAAAATGTACCACATACGAAACATTTGCTATCGCTGAGAACAGTTCTGCCCTCTTCTTATTTATGATATTCACTCGATTTTTCGTCGACCCTGTGGTAGTTTTGAAAAGGTAATTGGCAGGTCGTGCGGAATGTCGTGTCCCGACTGCGCGGAGGACGTCCAATGGCGCGAAGCCGATTCCGAAACCCAGTATTTTGATTTTGGGTAGAGTACCGTCTTATTTATTTTCGTGTGCCATCTTACCACTGCCTCTTTCTCTCACTTCTCACTTCAAAAGTATAGAGTCAATTGGCAACTGGACCACTAAAGGAGTGACGAGCTAATTTATTATATCTTTTAAACTCTCGTCGTTATACAACTTAATACATATTTAATACATAATAATATTAATATATAATAACTAATAAATACTAATAAATTAAAATGAATAATAATTATATATTATCAATATATAATAATAATAATATTATTTAATAATAATAATTAATTATCCAACTGCACATAACTAATAATAATAAATTAATAATAATTCATATATATATAATATATTTCCTATGTTTCATGTAATTTAACTTCCATATTATATCTATAAATTGACAGTCAATTAAAATGCAATTTTAAATAACACTGTCAACATATATATACTATATATATATTCTATTAATATATTATATATTATTATATTCTATATTAATATCTATATATATATATATCATATATTATATTTTTATATATATATATATATATATACATCTTATTATATAAATATATTCTATATATTTATATCATATATTATTTATATTACCATTTTTTCTTTCATTTATATTAAAAATAATTATATCTTATATATTTATATATAATTATTATATATCCTTATTATAATATATATAATAACTAAATATAGTTATATATATATTAATATTTATTATATATTTATATTATATATTTATTATTATATATTTTTATATATATGGTTATATTATATTTTAATTATTTTATTTGCGTTTATTTATTTATACTTATAGACGTACGGCCCTTACTTACTGGATACTTTATTATTATTTATTATTGGGTATATGTAGGTATAGGTAGGGAGTTACTATAAATATGAGCTACATACCTAGTAAGTATATACTATAATTTACTATATATTATCGGTACTTACTTATATATCAATCCATATATACCCTAGGCTATATATTCTCATATATTATCTAATTTTTTAATATATATATATGCTTGTCTAACTACATATACTACTCTACTACTAGGGCTGAAACGTTTTTGTTTAAGAATTTTTTGTGATACAGCATGCTGTTACACAGGTTTTTACAAGTCAATCACTATCTTTTCTTAACCAAGGCCTGTTTGTCTTCCTTGCTCATATTCTAAACCAAAAAAATCCCTTGCTCCCCTTCTAATTAAAGTTTATTTTCTTTCAACTTTTACTGATAATATCATTATGTTAGGCCTATAGTTAATAGTAGTAGTATATTTATTATATATATACACGTTATGATATAATCTATACTTATGATATATATAGTATAGCTATGTCTACTTTTATGATAGGTATAGGGGATATAGTGGACTATACTGCGGGTTTGGGGGGCATTATATATACATATATTACTATATAATGAAATTAATTACATGTATCGGGATTATACCAGAACAAAATATGACGTTCCTCATTTAAAATAATTAGACTTGACTTTTGGCATGTTTTATATATATTTTTTATTTTAATACTTAATTACGTTAAGAATTTTAGTACATATACTTGATAAAAGGTTGGTGGTTGTTTTATTCTTTCGTGGATCTGGGGTGGCCATGATTTTTTTGATCTACAAACTAGTTACTGTTGACTACTCTTCAAAATCTAGCATTATCATAAATTCAATCAAAATTTTGTGTTAAAGATGATACTTAATTAATTTGTTTATATATTTTTTCTTTTTTTTTTTTACATTTGCTAGTAAATTTTATTTTTTCTATAAATTTGGTGTAATAATTCTCAATATTTTAAGATTGTGATTTTTTTTTTCATATGCAAGGAAATCTTTTTTTTATTGAAGTTGCTATACTAAATATAATATATATATATATACTATATATATATATTATATATATATATATATATATATATATATAATATAATATATATATATATATACTTATATAATATATAGGATATACTATATATTTAATACTATTGTACCTGTAGTTTGGGGTTAGGGTATTTTATTTATAGGTGAGGTATCTTCATATTCTGCATATATATATATATGGGTGATATACTACTATATATAATGATTATTTATTTATTTGTATAAGTTTATTTTAATATTATATTTATATATTATATTATATATATTTTATATATATATATTGTTTTTATTATTATTTATTAATTCTATATACGTTTATATTTTCTAGTTATTTGGTTTTATTTTATATTTATACGGTGAGGGAGTAGGTGAAGGTTCAGTATACTATATATCTTCATTTATTAGAGAGACACAACTTTAAGTCTATCCCTTAAAGATAATATCCGACACATATCTATTGCCTTGTTTCTTGAATAGTTATACACCATCCCAACGTCAGTAAATTACAACCATGTAACAAAATCATGGACATTTTAGGTTTTTTCACTTAATAAGTTGTTCTCCCTCATTGCAGCATGCGTTATTCTTTAGCAGTGTGTGATTCCGGTAATATTCTGAACGAAGTAAGGGTTCAGGGGGAACAGGTAAAGGGCCGTTGAGATTCAGCAGGAGTGAACCAATTGTGGGTTATGGAGAACATTTGTTATCAGAGTGCAGGATTTATCAGGAGGTCAATTGAAACTATATTACAAACACTCCTATATCTAATATACAATTATATAAGGTTTCTGGCGTCTAGTCAGATCATTAAATTAATGAATATAAGCTTTATACAAACAATCCGGTTACTATGCTGAAAGTCTTAGGATTTGATGTTTTTATGAAATATATGTTTTACACCAACAAACGAGGTCCAATAAGGACCAACTATACGAAAGGTGACTTTTTAAGGGTGAATAAGGAGTTGCAGCGATCTGTATTTTGCACAACCTAATTCACACCTTTTAACTACTCATCGACTTAAAAACTGGCAACAGATAACAAAAGTTCATACGAACTTTATACCCTACAGTAACAGTAACTAATCAGTTTCACAGGTCCAGGCATAAAACCATAAAAACAGTACACTTAAATTTGGCAGAAGCTCTTATATATTTAGCTTCAAGTATAGCTCTAACAGCGTGAAGAGGAGCTGGAGATTAATATGCACATATAAATCAATGTAATCATTAGCAAATCTAATAAATTTAGCAAACATACACAACACAATAGTACGATATACAATCTTATATTATCAGTATACGAGCAGCGACAAGTACCTGCTAAACGAATATAAAAGACAAAGTTTCACAACATAATAATAACTTAGCTCGATTGCGAGGGCGTATAAGCTCATAGCAAGGAACTAGAATGAATACAGGTTTTATAAAGATATTTAATGTAATGAGTTATCTAATCGAAGAAAATACTAACACAACCTACACACAAATAAACATGAGATGTAATACAAATCAAGCACAGCAGGTTCCTTATATCCTCATAAGCGCAGAACGCAATGTAGATACGACCACTATACATTTTAAATACTAGTATTATAACACGAATAAAAGTAATACTAATTCTATTTATCACTTTCTTACTATAGCCAAGGTATCTACGGTGTAGGAGAGGCTGGAGTTTAAACGTTATAGAATTACTTACACTCGCATAATAATAGTAAATCAATTATTTATAACTATATAATATTATAACTACACAACAATTGTGAGTGGTTATTGGATGAGCATAAGCAAGAGCAGCGGATATAGAGTATCTACTTGTAACAAAGTTTCCAACGAATACTTAATGAGTATGAGGCACTATAACATGATGCGGTAATAATATGGATTACTACTAGCTGATATAATGTACGAGGGAGACAAGCTCATACACACTAATTACTTTACAGACACTTAATAATAACTGATTATAACGTAACATCAATAACATAAAAATTGAAAATAAAACACTGTTAAATCATAATATAATCAAATTATACACTACATGAGTATGACATAAATATCATTTATTCAAATGTTTAACTAAAGCCGATATTCTTATACTTATTTTAACTTTATGATATTTCATATTCACTATTGAAAACATTTAATACTTAAATATTGAGAAAAAAGTTTATATACATTGGAGGTTAATTTATTTTTTTACACTTACTAGACATAGACTAAATGTCATACACAGCATATTATAATCATTTAAAACGTAAAAAAATAATTTATTGCTATACAGTACTTATACTTAGTATATATTATATTCAGATTTTAAAATACTTACAGAGGCGTAACTCATAGTAAGCTAGAGAGAAAATTACATGGAGTACATTAATACACACCTATATGACACACATAACTTACGACCCTATATAACACATATATATTATAATCATATTATACGAAAGTCTAGCGACTTACATCACTAGATTATAAGTACTAACTTCATACTTACATAACAAACGACGCTACCTCCAAAATACTTGTTTCCAATAGACATATCTCTACATATTAGGACGTTAATCCGGCTTACAGCTTTGAGACCTATAGTATTGACAGAGTGACATATTATATACATATTAAAACTAGAAAAATGGATCAATCTTAACCTTGCTAGTTTACAGTACTTAATAATGTTAGCTAAAGAAGGACAGACAAATAAAGTAAAAATATTATTTAATATAGGAGTTTATATATGAGTTATAAGAGATAATTTTACTAGATAATATTTACCAGATACTTTTATTTCTCTATATAATTAAATATTATATATTATTGAGCTTTTTATAATGCTTTATATATATTAAACTAAAATTATATTGCTTAAAATTATCTATCATAATTATATATTATATATTATTTGACGGTTATGCCAAAGAAGATCGGAAAGAACATTTTATTGAGAGTACGTACAGTCGCTCAATTATATATTATAGGTACTATATTTATAATAATTTACGGTATTATCATATACTGATAATATTATTAATTATTTCTACATCGTGGGAATCGTACGGAAATACTTATCACTCTCGTTGAAAGATTATCAATAACTAAGCTGTAGAGAGGGACAGGGGTAGATGTCATTCGTATCTAAGCCACTTACTCACGAGCGAAAAACTTATAACCTATATTAATCTTGTAAGAATTCTGATATCAAGATTAGTGTCGATAATAATAAAACTACCCTGTAAAAATTTTAAAAACATTTCTTTCCTTTATCAACTCACCCAATCAGCGGACTAGCAGAAGTAATCATCATGAATTAAACTATTTACTGAAGATCACTATTACTGATATAGTATCGCATATGACTATCAAAACGGGTATTAGCCTATAAGTGGTGCTTTCTGTTACGAGAGGGAACAACATCGTCATAACAAATCTAATCAACAACAACAACAATACGCAAAATATTAATCGATTATCAAATAGCCACAAATCATAGTCTTTACAATACTTAAGTCACGAATATTATTGGGTCGAAGCGGTAACGAACTGTGTCTTGTTCACATTATTACATTAGTAATAAGCTTATGGGTAGACACTACATAGACCTAGTAATAAACTATGAAATAATGTACCGACAGAATCTAGAAGCACATTATATATAGTGACTATCGTATTGGGTAGGTGGTGAGGTACTCATTGGGGGGTGTTATTATTAATCATCAGGTAATATTTAATGAGGCTTTGAAAGGTAACTGCGGTGACTTATCATCTTAGAGACGGCATTTGGAGTTTATAGATTTAACGAATATAAACGAATGATTCGAATATCTGTAAGACTATGGTGATGATAAAGTATAGTATATCTTGAGCATTCCGGAGAGGAATCGAATATGAGAGATCTGTGCACTCCTATTTACTTCTCTTAAAGATTGTGGCACCGTCTTTCCGTGCAATGATCACAGTAAGTCTGCTATTACTGATGATTTAAGACGGGGTTTGCCGTCTAAGTTGTGACATTGACAGCAAGTAACCGTAGTTTAACCAAGAATTTCATCATAGCCCCCCGTTCAGCTTTCTATAGTTATATCATGAGCCCCAGAGCACCGCCCGAAAAGTATGCTAGCGTACGAAGTTTCCCCTACATTTAGAGGATAACCGGAGACTCTGAGTACATAAGAGTGACACGAGAAGCAGAAAGTTATCTGATACAAGCCGACATACACTAGCGAAACTCCTTTGAGCTGATTACGAATAGCCAACTAAACACTAACGAGTGAATCTGACAACGCGATAGCAGAACTGTAATGATACCTTCTAAAGAGACACGAGTGTACAAAGTTGTAAAACGCATATGGATCCTGTACTACTTCACTTGGGACTTTTTTCAAGGCATTTCATCTTCTACTACATATCAATGTTAATCCCTTCTACATTAACGATGCTGTAGTAATCATTTTATCACTTCGCAAGAAGTTTAGGCATGATACCTCTCTAATACACTTATCAACAGACCTATAAGGAATACTAATCGCAACCGTAACCATGTTCTTACATAAACTTCGTAATATTCACGAAAATACATTCTCATAACATTAACCCCTTTTTGTTCCCGAATCAATTCTCAGTAAGGATTGTTCGATCATTTGCAAAAGATATCAATTCTCATATATCACTCAGGAACAAAATAACAAAGTTTTATCCTAACTAACATAAAATAAGTTCTTTTGAGTAAAATAGGGTTATCATTAGTAAAGTCTTCGTAATCATTTTAAACTGATTTTAAGCAGGGTAAGATCCAGTAAAATCAGTTTAAATCAACCAGCTGTATACCCAGCGTCCCTACCCGCGAGGTAGGAGGGTAACGCCCTGCTTACACCTTCGGGGTGATCCCCCTCGCATTGAGTTACGACACGCTTCAAAAGGGCCTCATCCCCTGGGTTTTTTTCTCTGGGAGTTTTTAAAGTGTTTGCTTTTCGTTCGTCTAAAGTTGGGTGAAAACAAGTTAGTGTAAAAAGTTAGGTACGTTATGCTTACAACTATTACTATCGACGATTGTGGCATACACCATTGATGTGTTAGAGCAAATGATTGAGTTATTCCTCGTAAGATCAAATTACCTCTGTGTTCGACACTGAACGATGATGTGTTAGAACACGTGAGCATGAGGTTAAGTTTTTGCTTTTGAGTAATGTTATGGGGTGTCTCTACGACTTTGCTAAAATGTCCTACGATCTTATTCAGCGAGGTTCAAATGATGTTGAGTAACTCGAAACACGAGTGACACTTGATAAGAAGACTAGTGTCAATGACTCAGTAGTTGACTATTATGGGGTGGCGATCTGGAGTAGATGGTGTCTACTTTGTAGGGATTTTTAGTATAGAATAGATAACGCAAGGCTTTTAACCTGTTCTAATTGGTATGCTCGAAAGTCGTGGAACGGTATATCGAGAGGTAGCTCTGTAGAGCCTGTCTTTAGTCTACTTTTACGCTGGACAGTAGGGAATTTTCAAGGATTGTCTACAGCTGATTTATTCGATACACGACATAGGTATGGTTAGGTACTTGCATTTGTACATTATACTTCCTAGTCGCGGGTTATGATTTGTTAGCTTTATTGATGCTACAACTTTGTTGGTTAAGCATATTTTCGTAGGTTAGTATATAAAGAACTTATTTTTACTGTATGCTTTTGCCAAAATGATACTTGAATATGACTTGAATCATAGATCAACTAGACTCACAACAGCGGGTGGGGAGGGTACGGACGCTGGGGCATGGTGTGGTTTTTGATTTACCTTGATTTACTTGATTTACTGCTTTAATATCAGTAAACTTTATCACATGTTGTTAACTGGATATTTTTTATTCTTCAAAGACTTTATTTTTTATTTGTATGTTTAGTAATCAATTTTGTTATTTTTTGTCATGTTTGGTTAAAACTCTTCGCCTTTTGAGGACAAGTAATCGCTGTGGGATTATGATTATTTTTAGGTGACGAGCTAGTAGGGGTTTTGATTGATTTATTTGTGAATAGTTTTACTGTAGATATGATGTCAAAACATTTTGATTAGCCGTTTCAGCATTTATAGTTTTCTTTGTCTGTAATGATGATTAGACAGGTTTATGCCCATTCTTTTGTTTAAATATTTTATTTACGATGTTAATGGTAAAATTAACATTGAATAGTTGAGAGAGGAATTGCTTGTAAAAAGTGGTGAACTACGTTATCAATTTGTTACGAGGTGTTAGGGGGTACTTCTCTTGCTGTTCGAAGTGCTGAAGTTTGTTAATGTTAGTGGCTTATTCGTACGTAAGGGACAGTCTATTAGTGATTTGGTCGTTGTTACCATGCATGATTCTTAGTTTCAGGTTATTGTTCATGTAGCTTTATTAATGGTGGAAATCTTTGTTATTGGCTCTCGAGCATATCGTTTCTGCGCTCTTGCTAACTAATTAAACAAGGTTATGATAAATACTTGATAAATTATTGAGCAGTCGTAAAAACTTAACTGTTTATATATCGGTTTTCACTTAAGAGTCTTATGTCTGCCTCTAACAGAGTATATGACCATAGGTTACGTTTCTGTATGCAAGTCGAGTTACGTTTTTACAGTGTTAAGCTGTGAACTTTTGTTTATATGTAACAGTTATCATGCTTAATTGTGTTTGCTTCGTCGTTGTACATTATTTTCTTAGTTCGGTATGTTATGCTAGCTTTATTAATGTGAAAACAATGTGTTACGTTAGCATATATCGTTGGTTAGTATATAATATATTCGTTTGTACTATGTTATTGTTGTTGTTGTTGATGTTGTTGTTGTTGTTGTTAAGCGCGCAAGAACTAACATGCAAGGTGCAACGAACCCTCAATTGGATCACGAGACGTGTCTTAAGGTCACTTGTTTCTGGCATCTGGTTAAGAAATGACTCATCAAAGAAGAAAACTAGCTGATGGAAACTAGATGGTCGTTGAGTTAGGAATGTTTTTCGACAGTGTTTGAATACCACTGACATCTCCCCGCTCTCCTACGCTTGTTGGTTGATATTTCACGAGGTAGTTCGTTATTCCCCGACGATGTGGTCTTTATATTTAAGTAGAGCCGAATGTGTTACTGCTATAGAAACATTGTACTGCAAAAGAGGGATGAAATATAGATCTTCCAACTTATTTGCATCCCTCATTATGCAAATAGCGTTCCAAAGAAAAAATCAATTTTCCATGTTTACAAGTTGGTATTTTCTGATAAGTAGGCGGAGGTTTCTAAATAGAGGATAGGGAGGGCTAAAAAACTTCCATCTTTTATAGTCTTGAATTAAATCATGGTATACTGATGGTTTTAATGTATCGATAAGTGATAACTTTTTTTTTTTTTTGATAAATGTCACTGGTGTCAGTGTAAGATAACGTTAATGATCGTTAAGAGGATTCCTAGCGGAAAGAAGATTAGCCACTACCGCGTCGATACGTAAATTCTGTAATGTGAGATATGGTGTTAAGTCGTACTTTCCTAGTGGTTAAGTGCATGGAACTCTTGTTAATTTTAAATAGTTTTTTATTCATTAGGTGGCGTTAAGTTTGTGTTAGGTTATTCTGTTCTTTGTGACATATATTTTGCTTTAATGTCTCATGACGTTTTACGCTATTAATAAGTTTTATTGATGTGGTAAACTTTAATTATGTTAGAGTTAAATTACGTTGATTCATGTTCATAATTCACCCAGAGGTTGTGAGGAACAAGCATTACTAGTTTCAAATGCTTTACGGGTGTCAATGTAAGATTAACGTTAAATGTATGTTAGTAGATATGCTGAGAAAAAGTATATGATTACGGTTTATGCGTTTCCTGCGTACCATGTTAGTCTGCTTTACAGGTGTTACAGTGTGGAACCTTTGTTGATGATTACCCAGTTTTATTTGCGTGTAAGTTGTGTTAGGTTTACGAATTTTGTACATTAATATTTCTTGTTCTTTTTTAAACGCTCTAAATGTAGTTTTATTGATGTGTGAAACTTTTTGTTACGTTAGCATACTTTCTCTGGTCTGTCAGTATATTAATTAACCAATGTTGTGATAAATTTTTAGTTAAAATTTACTGGGAGAGGCTGTGTAAGAAATAACCACACGTATAATCCATCGATTAAAGCACATATGCTTGAACAACAGCTAAGATTAGGTAAATACGTTTCCGCGTACCATGTTTAGTTGCTTTACAAGGTGTTAAGTGTGGAACTTCGTTTGTGTTAACACTTTATTTGTGTGTAAGTTGTGTTAAGGTTTGTCTTTGTACATTATTTTCTTAGTTCAATGTTACGACACAATGTTAGTTTTAATTAGTGTGAAACCCTTTGTTATGTTAACGCATACTTCGCATAGTTCTGCTTATGCTAATTACAACAAGGTATGGTAACTTTCTTGTTAATCTATTATTACCATGTTAATGTAAATTAAACAGCGTTATCTATAGAAGATATCTGACACAATTGTATGAATTTTCTTGGAATTCAACTGAATATTAGTCTTACTTTTGTGTTGTGCAATTTTTCTGGAAAAGTCTGAGGTCTCACCCAGTTTATTCGTGTTTACAACGTCGTGGAGAGAGTTTGTCTTTGTTACATTATTTTCTTAGTTCATGTAATACGATATGGTGGGTTAAGCTTTATTAATGGGAACATACCTTATTCATCGCTGTTGACAGTTATCACCTTCATTTTGCATCATCTGTATATGTATAATTAACAATGTTGATAAATTCTTTTCGTTTAAATATTGAGCAAATGTCTTAATTGTATAATAACTAGCTACATTGTGTTGAATAAGTGTTGAGTAGGTTACGTTTTTGTATGCTATATTAGCTTACTTCTTTTCTTTTACTGTGTTAATGTGGAATCTTTGTTATAACGTTTTAGCAGTTTCTAATTCCTGATTTATATGATGTGCTTAGCTACCGTTTGTCTTTGTACATGGTTATCTTTTCTTTAGTTCGTATGATGCTTATAGTAAGTTTTTATTATTCGTAATAACTTTGTTAACGTCAACATATAATTGAATTGCATGTTATGTAATAAAGAACTTGATCTTTATGTTATGTTCTATATCAAAATGATACTGTTCGATTAATAGTGTTACTGTAATCAATATGATCAATTTAGATCAAATAGATCAAGCGTATGGTCATCTGAGGGTGGCCTGATGCTGTGCTAGGATTGGGTTTTGAGTTACTGATTGACTCTGCGACTTTTAGGGTATTGTATAACTTAAAAATTCCTTAGTCACAAAAATATAATTTTGACCTTAACTCCCATTTAGATTCAATAGATCTACCCTATGATTGTGTCAGTGAGGGAGTTGGATAGCTGGTTTGATTTAGCTGATTTACTGCCTTAGGGTATGTCGACCATCGTGTACAATTTTCGTAAAAATTTGACCTTAATCAATAAGATCAAATAGATCACAGCTGGTCAGACGTAGGGAGGCGGGTGGATAGAGTTTTCTTTCTCCACTGATTGGTACGGCACTTTTATGGGTGTATATAATCGTTTAACAATTTTATTTAAAAATTTGACCTGTGAATCAATAGAATCAATACGCAGTCACAAACTAGGATACGAGGAGGGCGACCATGGTATCAAGCGCTGATTGGATTGGCGTGTTTGATTAGTGATTTACTGCTTTACATATCTGCAGCTAAAAATCTGTAAATTTGTTCGTTATTTAAAATGGTAATATCTTCGAAGTACACTTGAATATACATTTTCTTCCTATTTTTTTTTTACTTTATTGCATTCTATCATCTCACTATAACATCATTTTCCAAATTTAAACAGATCACAAATAGATAATTAATGCACGAGCACACCACTTTCGGAATCTGTTCCATATCACGACTGTTTATTAATTAAGCACCGCAGCGCGCTCAAGCACCCGGTGCCGAAGCAACTCATCAGATTTCCATATTGGCCAAGTGGGTCCTTTTCTAGACAACATCAAACTCTGAATCACTCACCAAATTTTCAGCCTTTACGAAGCAATTTAATTTTTAATAATGCGTGGGTTATGAACATATACACGACTGGTGCAGGGATACGTAGCTTCATCTACGACGAGGTTAGTTATCCCATAACGGGGGTACCAAGTCTTGAACAGAGATACAATGTATCATACTCTAGGCCCAGAGCGTTGGAGCGTATATATCGGAGCAAAGCGGTGCGGCGCGGCGCGGTGTTGGTGCCGAGGACCTGTCCAGAGTGCTGAACCGACGCTGAAAGAACACCGCCGAGGAAGGACTTAAAAAACCACTCAGAAGTGATTTTCCTCTTTTCGGGAGATATTATATACAGTAGATAATAATATATATAATATTAATACGAGTATCACAGATCAACAGGACACTTTCATCATATAACGGCATCCCAAAATTAAATTATTTAGGAAGACTTAAACTGATAAAGGTTTGTATTCTAGGTCTAACGATTGTTGGTATTCGTCTTAATCATCCCGGATTGCCCCCCCCTCTTGAAAAATAAGAATATATGCATTGTATTGAAACAAAATAAATTGTTAATAATATGAAGGAAGACAAAGGAAAGATATTGCATTATAGCTCACATAATTATTCAGATTCAGATTTTTATCAATACCTGCTCCTTTCTGTAGCCTGGTCTTTTAGGTTAATAAACATTGGTATAACAAGCAATGGTTTACCTTATAGTATCTGATCCTTTATATTTCTAAATTAATTTCAGAACTCATAAAAAATAAAAAAAATAAATAAATAAATAAATAAATTTTAATTCTTCTATTTTATAATTACAAATTTACATTTTGTGTCATACCCTAAATCATAAATCCTAAATAACCCCACTTACACTACACTCCTTTCGCAATACATCTAGCTAAATACAGAATTATGATGAATAACCTACATGTTGTAGTATCTTTTTCTATTGAATTCAAGTCAGAATTTTTAGTTAAAAGGGTAATTTTACATACCCTAAATAATGGTAAATATTAAATACTGGTAATATTTTCAAATCTATCTATCGATTTATATCTATTTGTATCTATATCTAATTACAATGTCATCTTCGATCTAATATGAATCAACATTAAAACAAATTTTTTTACACTTATTCAAATCTAAAATTGCTAACAATGACACCAAATATTTTAAATGCTTAGTAGCATCATTTCAAGTTTTCTTTTTCAAACTACAAACTGATACGCTTTAACATGAATAAACTGTAACTTTAACAAATTCCACACTCAACTTATAAGTTAACTAACATCTACATACGAACGATAACATGACTCCCCCTTCTCTTGATATCTCAAATATATCATTGTACATGGCTTCTTTGAATATTTAACAATATTTAGCATAACCTTGTTTATTATCATACTTAGACAACTAAATTACTGCAACTTAAAAAATTACACATAAATAAATCAACATATCTTAACACTGACAAGAAATAAGGTACAACAACTAACACAACTTAACACGAAGAACTTAATTAACAATTTCAAACACTTAAAACAATAATTGTAACTAGCATTTCATTCGAAAACGTTAACTATAATACCTTTTTAAACATATCTCTAAGTTAATCAATTGTACACATTAAGACTTTATCTAAAATTATATAACCTTGTCAGTTTTCAACATACAATGTTAATATATGCTAACTTATAACAAATTTTTCACATAATCAAGCTACTTAGCACACTGAAATGATATAATACACAACGAACCTATACCCTTAAACATATAACTTGTACTGTAACAAATTCCACACTAACACGTAAGTTAACTAACATAGCATACAAAGACTACTATCACACTTCAATCATAAAACAAGCAATTACCTATAGAGCTATAGTTCTTTTCTATATAAAATTTAATCAGTAACTAAATATTATTTCACAGACATGTTAGATTAGTCATACAGTTACAATTTTAATATATCTCGATTCACCGTATATTAATAATTTTCCTCCTACGCATAAAGCTAACATCTTGTCTAATTTCAACATGAACTAGATGAATCAGTAAAAAACATGGTCGTTGACACAATAAATTCTCGACGTATTAAAAAAAAGAAATTATAAAACTATTAAATTAATCTCTAATTCTCATTAATACGAAAGATAAAATTTGTCATTAATTTTTCCATCCTTCTCAGCCTTTCTCCAATTTTTACTCATCATATTTTCTACATTCCTTACACATAACATATATCAAAAATTTATCAAGTGAACCGTTCCTAATATCATCTACAGAATCGAGATACTCTAAAAAATCGCAAACTTAGATAATCTCAAACTGAGTAGATATTAATTTGTCATAAATACATTAGTATTCATGTTTGCTATAATGTCAGTAGAAAAAAAATGTAGTATAAGATGGAACGATCTCCTAATAAAGAATCATCTATATAAATTAATGATTACCTTTTATCTATCGTTAAATGTAACTCAAATCCCCCCAACGAAATTTAATTTTTATTAACATAGCTTATAGAAAGTTTTTTCTTCAGAGATATGCTTGTTATTTAAGTCAATGGGAGAGGGACAAAATCGAGTTAGGGTCTGGTAAATCTGCTAGAAAGCTGTATCATATATTATAAAAGGTGGGTTTTAAGACGAAAAAGTTACGACCGTTATAAATATATGGTGGGGATTTGTCAATTATAAAGGGGAAACTGCTTTATATTTTGGTCTATTTTAAATGATTGAAGTATGTGGAATATGGATCAAGGATCAATAAGTAAAAGGGTACATGCACTTGGTGGGATGGTGAGGGTGGAGTAGAGGGGTGGGAAGTGTGGGGCTTAGATGTTTTTTAACACGCTGTATAAATATTATAATTTATTTATAAATAAATATCAAATTTAACTATATAAAATATATTTTTGTGCGTTTTTTTTGCAATTTTAAATATCAAATCTATTAATTTGTATTGATTATTATTTTATTTACATTGTTATTGACATATCCTTTGTTTATTATTTCTTCCAATCACAATTATAATTTTTTTTTACTTTTTATAGTTATTCCTGGGTTTTCCTTTTTTTATCATCATATATATAAAATTTTTTTATTTTATTTTTTTTTCACCTGTTATAATATTTTTTTGTATTTTTTTTAATAATGAAATTATTTAATATTTAAAGGAGAATAGATAGAGTAAATCAATACCACGCCGTCCCCCCGCCTCCCTATTCACAGTCCATGACCTTTGAGCTATTGAGCTATGATCAGGTCACATATCGAGTGTCATTTCAACAACAAGTAAAAAATATTTTATATACACAACGAATATATGTTCCGTAAGCATTGTTTTCGATTAATAAGCGAACAGTAGCATAACAGAACTAAGATATATGATGAGCGACAAAAAAATACCACCCTTAACGCACGAATTAATACTATAACATAACAAGTTTCTTACTTCTAATCACATTAAAGTATCTTCACAGCATGTCGTACAAAAGTGAAACCTATTTCTAACATCTTTCAATGCAATTCTCTAATACATAATGCAATTATTTTACATTACACTATTGATTCATGTCGCATTTCGAGTATCAACTCGGATAAGATATATAAAACAGTTTTTTATATACTTAACCACTGCGAAAAATGCTACATATAGCAAGTTTCACAATCAAGTAAAGCTATCATAGCTCATATGAACATGCAAAAAGTACAACGACATAAACTAACACAATTGTTAACTTACGCCTAATAAACGTGAAACATTAACGAAGTTCACATTAAATACCCAGTAAATAACTTCACATGCACACCAAAACGTAACTTACCACTATTCATTACTTTTCCACTATTTCAACATATTAAAGGGTTAATTTACAATTGAAACTGAATATTCTAACATAAAATTATCATAACTGTCTAATTCATACAGATATCGAATAACTTGAAACGTACAAAGCATTAATCCAACATAACATAAAAAATAAAGTTCTTTATGAATAAAATATTCATGTAAACAAGACGACACTCTAAAAATTTAAATTACAAAAGCATAAATCATAAATCAGTCAAATCAGTAACAAAGACAGCAACCACCCCGTCCACACTCCACTGACTTTATCTAATTGACTAATTGATTCATTCATATATTTGAGTATCATTCAGCTAAGAATCATAACACAAGAAGTATAAGTTCTTTATAATGCTATACCTATCATTAATAGCTACTACAAAGGTTTTTTTTTTTTTTTACATTAAAAAGCAAAAGCCTATAAATAACCTGAAAATATATTAACGACAAACCTAACACATATTACCAACATACCATACGAATGAAAACTACTAATATAACAAACTTGCACTAACAACAAGTAAAGTAAATGACACTTGGCAAGAAAGTCCTATCACCCTTTGTAGGCATATCTCTTAAGACGATGATCAATGTAAATTTACATTAAACATCGAGTATTAACAAAAATACTTTAGACCAGCTGCAAAAGGTCTAAAATAAACAAACGAAATCATCACGTTACCAAGAATTTCATCAACTTTAATAAATTTAACAAATAATATTTCGATCATAGTACTCGCTAAAAATATCACTAAACCCAACGGAATATTGAAACAATTACAGAAGGGCTTAACCAAAACAACATAAGAAATAACAAAATTTTCATCTGGCAACGAACTAGTACCTTCTATGTTAAAATATCACAAAGTTAAAGCGTAATTTATTGGAATTTTAAAGCAGTGAAATAGATAAATCATTACCTAAACCAACCTCATCTACTGCAGTGGCCCCCCACTGCATCCGCTATGGAAGTTGAACTATGATTTCAAGTCATATTTCGAGTATCTATTTTGGATAGAACATAGACATATAAAATAGAGTTCTTTATATACTGGACGTATCGAAATATGCTTAACGCACAAAGTTTTAGCACAAATAAAGTAACATATCATAACCTGAACTAAGAATATAATTACAATGCAAACCTAAACATATCCTCGGCGTATGAAATAATGCCGACTAAACATCCTGAAAATTCCTCTACTTCTGCAAAGGTAAGTAGCTAACATGACAACTCGATATGTTCTCACTTTTCCCGAATAATCACAACTAGTAATTAGACTATTCAACAAAATCCTTAAAAAATGCCAATCATAAAAGATACCCCAGCATTTGAACATGAATTGACACCACGCCATGTAAGAGTACTCGTCTCGATATACAATATTGACTTTAAGTAAACGAGCGATTAGCAAATTATTGGCAAACCTAACATACTGAACAACACACTAACAATAGACTCAACGTTCTAACACATCATCCGTCAGTTTAACACAAGTAACTTACAGAAACTCATAATATTCTTCTAAACCAATCAGTGTTTAATTTCACACTGTCACAGTATCAGTTTAACATAACATACCTATACTACGAAAAACGTTTCATTAAACCAATGAAGTACTAGCAAAACACACTTCAACCTATCGCGAAGAAACCAATAGAATGCGCCTTGAAAGGGTGACAGGGAAGGGGGATTCTCCAGAAGGTGTAGCGGTTTAAAGGCTCACCCGAGGCTGAGGTTTATCCCCTCCTTCGAGAATTACGCTTACACCCCTGGGTATCCCCACCCAGTTCACACCTTCAAGGGCCGCATCCCATTGGGTTTTCTCTAGGTGATGTGGTGCTATAGATACTCTTGGTTAATGAAAACTGGAGCGACCGGAGCGACCGACCCACCATCTGACGCTGAAATCTTGTCAGCCTTCTTCTTGCCCATTTCTCTCCTCCTCGTCCGTTTCTTCTCTCTTCTTCCTCTTTTTGTGCATTCCATGCATTTCTTTCTTCTTTTCAGGAGGGGCCCCCTCCGGGGCCTCTGAATCCGATAGCCGAATCAACCAAACTCCGTCTCCGATCCGACCGAAAACTTGCTCACAAGTTCAGTCTTCTACATCATTTAATTTTCGGGGGCTGGTCCCCCCTTACACAAGGTACGTAAGTCGTCTACGACCAAACTCGTAATGTATTTTTCCATTATATTACACTATCCAATTTTCCTTGACTTTTGTAACTTCCTTAACTACATCCCCATCCAAAGCCTTGGGGTACGTAATATCGGTCTACGAGAGAATAGCCTCATCAGACCGACCGACACTCGATTAGGCCTAATCTCCACGCGCCTCGAAGCCTCAACGAGGTAGTAAGCGACAATTTGCCTTCGCCTCGGGGGATGTCCCCATTAATCCTAGCGACTGAAATGGTATGCTAAACCTCAATAAGTATATACCTAATTTTTGTCAAGATCCTATTACTATTCTCCTATGAAAAGGTGGCATTGTCAAAGTGCTGGCAATGTACTCTAAATTTATTATAGTTTCGAAAGTAG
Source organism: Trachelipus rathkii (assembly GCA_015478945.1). NCBI lineage: Eukaryota > Metazoa > Arthropoda > Malacostraca > Isopoda > Trachelipodidae > Trachelipus > Trachelipus rathkii. Next base: position 21,777 of record JABUQX010118226.1, read on the forward strand.
AAAAAAAAATAATGTGAAAATGATCCAAATATATATATATAATATATAATATAATATATATAATTTATAGAATATATATTATATCTATAATAATATATATTGTATATTGATATATAATATATTTATAGTTAATATATATATCTATATATATATAAATGGATATAAATTATATATATATATATTATATTATATATAATATATATAATATATATATATAATATATATAGTATAGCTATATATATATATATCATATATATTATATAATATTCATCAGTCATATATCGAATTAATGAAGCGAAAATCGTGACGCGTCATGCCTATCGTTTGGATTTCTTAAGCAGGTAAATAATACTCTTTATTTCATTAAATCTAGACAGTTACAATTTTTAATGAAAGTAATTCTGGAATTACTTGTCCTCTTGGGAAAGTTTTGCAGTCGCATTGAATCCCAATTGAGAAATAACATCCCATCGAAAGCTGGTCCCATCTCAATCATTTTAAAAAGTATAAGAGATTTACGGGATTAATGATTTTCGGTGGAGTCTCAGATAGTTTCGAAAATTTAAATTACATATACATTTTTTCTCATTTCGGTCTGGGCTTTTTAATTTTTAAATCTTCTTGATTAAAATTGTGTCAAAATCATTTCCTTTATCACCATTGACAATATTTTCTTTTTTAATCGACTCAATTTTTTTTGTCTTCATCATACTGTCTTTAAATAGAAGTCAGACCATGTTTCATAATATCGGATGTTTTTGAGCCGACAGCCCTTTGTCAGATGATGATCATAGTTATATATATAGTATAGTTTATAATATATAATTATAGTCTACCACAAAAATAATAAACTATACATATATAACATAAATATAATATAATATGTCAGATTAATATAGTAATAATATATAATATAATATATATTAATATATATAAGTAAATATATATATATTACTATATATATAAATAAATATATATATCTATAATTTATTATATAATTAAAACACAACACAAAAGAACACAAGACAAAAATAATAAATAATATAAAAAAAAAAAAAAAAAAAAATAAAAAAAAAAAATAAAAAAAAAAAAAAAATAAATATAAAATAATTATAAAAAATAAAAATATATATTATATATATATCTTCTCTCTAAAAATATTATAAATAAAAAAAAATTATAATAATATATATAAACAGTACTTTATGTAAACAGGGCAATAAAAAATTTTAAGGCTTTGCAAATTGGAATACTGGAAAAAAGAACAAAAAAGACAATTTCTTCATTTTAAAGGCGAATGTTCAACCATATTAATTAATTATTAACAAAAATCAGTAAAAAAAATTGATTATAGTATTTTTTGGGTGGCTCCACACCTAAGCAATAAATCGGCCATTTATTCAGTTAAATTTGACGATGTCTACGTAAAGTTTTGAGCGAAGGTTAGACCCATGACATGTTTTTTTTTAAATAACGTAATACCAGTAGGGTGATACAGCCGCTCCATGCACGGGCAGGTAAAGCGGAAAAATACAATTATCATTTACGGGCTACACTAAGAAGTAATTGTCCTCTTTTCGAAAGAACAACAATTAAGGGTTGGTCTTACTGTAGGTAATAATTTTTGAGATACATCTACCTAACCTCCGATATCCAAATTTTTAATATTGCCCTGGTTTTAATAAGAGTATTATATAATATATATATATAAGATCATATATATACTATATATATATCACAGATATATAATTATATATAATATATTATATATAGTAATATATATAATATATAATATATACTAAATAAGGATATATTAATAATAATAATATAATAATATAAATATATATATATAATATATAATATATATCGTATATATTATATATTAATATATATATAATCATTAATATATAATATATAAGATATATATATAATATTATATAATGATATATACTATATAAGTGTATATATATATATGTATAATATATAATAAATATAATATATATAATAATATATCATATATATTTTAAATATTATAATATATATATATATATGAATATTATAGTAATACTATATATATATTTACAGCGAGTCGGAACCAAAAAGATTTGAACATTTTAAAATTATATTTAACACGACTATAATAGTATATATGTATATATTATATATAATAATTTATAATATTATGTATATTAAGAATATATATTTATACGTATATATTATAATATATATTATATTAATATATATATATATAATATATTATATAATATAAATATATATTATAATTATAATATATAATATTATATATTATATATAAGACGAGTAATAAAAAAATGAACTTGACTTTAAATATAAGTTATCCAACTAGTTCGGGTAAGAATATCTTCCATCTTTCAAGAACTGCAATATAATAAAAGTTAAAACAAATGATAAAACTCGAAATTAACTAATATGAAGAAATTGGAATATAGAAATCTATGATAATAATCGACGTTACGGGAAACCTGACTATTTCCTTTATCAGGACACATGCATTTAGTATATTAAAAAGATTAACCGTAAGGAGCTTGATAGCAGATGTCTTTCTTCAAGTTCGATTTTTTATTTTCTCCTGCTACATCTTCGTCAGATGAAATGGAATGATCAAAATTGGTACCATGTGGTTCCTGAGAGAGTGAGAGTAGTAGGAGGTAATATTCCACGTGCCATATTTTGGACCACCCGACTTGACTCCCTTGACTTTGACCCAATTTAACCTCACTTGACCTTTTGGGCTTGACTCTTTTTTGAGCCAATTTTTACCTGCCCTTTGACCTTTTTTGACCTTGCCTTTAGCGTTGGTATTTTTTTGGTCCTTGTCCTTTTTACTTGACCCTGACCTTTTTGGCCTTGTCCTTTTTTGGCACCGTAATTTTTGGCACCCTTCGAAGAAGGGGTTGCGCAACGGATGGTCGAAGCAGTCCGTCGTACTAGCCCTGATTTTGACTACTCTTTAGTGGGGACCCCTGTTTTTGAAGATGCTGTGACCTTTTTATTCTATCTAGACCTTTTATTCTTTCCTATGTATCTTAACGTAGCTTTGAGACCCAAATTTTTGGCCAACCTGTGTATTCTACGTGTAGCATTTTTTGAGAGACCTATTTTTGAGAAACCCTATTTTTGAGAACCTTAATTTGTTTTGAGAACCCTATTTTTTGGGAACCCTAATTTTGCGGCCAACCCTTTTGTAAAAGCCTAATTTTGATAACCCAACTTTTTGTCTTCCATGGTCAACTTTGGCCCACCAATTGGACTTGTTACTTTTTGAGAGTACTTATGAACTGTATATTGAGCCTTAATTTGCTGCTCACTTTTGATGCCCCAAACTGAATGCCTTTAAATTTAATGCCCAGCTGATCCTCCCTTGGTATGGCTACTTGATGCTGGTCCTTTGAATAGCAGATTTTGATGGTTGTATTCTTGATGACTCAACATTATGATGCTCATTTTCTTGATGCGCATCTTTTGTCGGTTCAACTTTGATGTTCAGTAATTTTGATGGTTCCAACACTCGTAAGAAGTGAACAGGAGTGTTCTTTATTGTTCTGATCTCTATGAGTATTGAATGAGTGCCAGGTGAGTGCAGTTAGTGCAAGAGTGCCAATGGAGTGCCATTGATGGCCAATGATGCCACAGTGAGTGCAAATAGTTCAAGTGATGCATCTAGTGCGAACCTGAGGCCACTTTTTTCAAGGCGCCTTCTAGCCTCCCGACTAGAATATCCATAAAGGGTGTAGACCTAGTTAAGGTATGCAGGATCGATGGTGATTACAATTGCTAGGAGTCCTACTACTGATAGTAGTCTTTTCCAGCGTAAACTTTATGAGCCATAGTATATATATTATATAATATATAAGTAGATACTTATATATATATATATATATTTATATAATATATTATATATTAGAAAAATAATATATACTATATATTAAGTTATTATATAATATTAATAGCCATATTATATATATAATAATAAATATATAATTATTAACATCAACTCACCACACACACATAATAGGAGCATATTTTAAATACTTTAAACACTAAAGGTCACTTTATACACACGTACACTATGAAACCTTATGCACCATTCGATAACTATTACAACACAACAGCAATTAACATTACAGTCTCTATAACAGGTTACCAAG
>JABUQX010118227.1:0-7500 GCA_015478945.1 Trachelipus rathkii
ACGCCGCCTAATTATTATTTCTTTGTCTTTATGAATATTTGTGAAAAATTTATGAAAATTTTTTATTTTTCATTTTGAAGACGGTTAACGTTAACGATTAACGTTACCACTATTCTTTACCGATAAACGCTTTAATGATTAACGTCGTTATTTTTTTTTTTGTTAACGATTAAGGATTAACGGCGTAAACTTTCTCATTAACGGTCCACCTTTGTATTATATATATATATATATATATATATATATATATATATATATATATATATATATATATATACATATATATATCCTCTCCTCTCTCTCTCTATATATATATATATATATATCTCATATATATACCATATATATATATATATATATATATATATGTCTATATATATATATACCATATATATATATATATATATATATATATCATATATATATATATATATATCTATATATATCTTTACACATCTCTATATATATCTTATATATATATATATATATATATATATATATATATATATATATATATATAAAGTAGTTAGGGTCATTGCCTTATTTTAATGCCTGTGATTGGCTGTTGAATATTGAGTTACAAATGGATTATTAGCCAATCAGAGAGAGTTATTTCTTGATGACATAATGGATATTGTTCAATCAGAGATTCCTTTTCCCCTATATTTCGTAACTGAGTTGGCTTATTTTGTAGTGTACTTATCGCTTTAATTAATACTCTGAAGGCTGTACTCATTGTTTTGAAGGTTGTACTGAATGCTTTGAAGGTTGTACTGCATACTTATGATGGTTATATATGGTACGTATATGTATACTAACTTATTTATATTGGTGTACGTGATTGGTTTTAGGTGATTTTTGTTGTTGTTACTGTTGAAGTAGTTTCGTTGTGTTCGTGCATTCCTCAGTGCTCACTAATAAAGATACACACACACACAGCAGAAACAAAAAAATGTTTTACTGTAACTCTGTAATAAAAGGACAGACAGACAGACATACTATCCCTAAATTATATATATATATATATATATATATATATATATATATATATATATATATATATATATATATATATATATATATATATATATATATATATATATATATATATATATATATATATATATATATATATATATAATTTTAAAATATATTTAAAATTTTGCTTGAGAGGGGATTGAACCATAACCTCAAATCAAAAATCAAGCACACTGCCTTAGTCCCCTGAGCTAATATACGGCTGCATATCATCTACAATCTCCATGATACTTGTATAATCATAATAATAATCTGCCTTTTCTTGTTGGCGTTTTCTGATCTTTCTTGATTTTCGTGAACATTTTTTTTGTTTCTTTCGCTCGTCGTGTTATTATTATTATTATTATTATTATTATTATTATTATTATTATTATTATTATTATTATTATTATTATTATTATTATTATTATTATTATTATTATTATTATTAATATTATTATTATTATTATTTTATTAGTAGTATTAGTATATTATTAGTATTATTATTATTATTCATTATTATTATTATTATTATTATTATTATTATTATTATTATTATTATTATTATTATTATTATTATTATTATTATTTTTATTATTATTATTATTATTATTATTATTATTATTATTATTATTATTATTATTATTATTATTATTATTATTATTATTATTATTATTATTATTATTATTATTATTATTATTATACTATTCAATCGTTATTAAATAATTCAATGAATGGCCAATAATAATAATAATATAATATAATATAATAATAATGTAACAATAATAACAATAATGACAAAAATATATGTAATAATAAAAATATTAATAATAAATAAACAATAACAATAATAATAATAAAAATAATAATAATAATAATAATATAATATATAATAATAATAATAATAATAATAATAATAATAATAATAATAATAATAATAATAATAATAATAATAATAATAATAATAATAATAATAATAATAATAATGTGTCATATATATATAAATAAATTTAGAATATAAATAACAAATAATATATAATAATAATAATAATTAACGTGAAAAGAAATGAGAAGGGGAGAGAAATTAGAAATAATTAGTTGGAGACCATAGAGAGGAGACCTGATGGAAGACCGAGGAAGATGGATTGATTCGGTGGCTGAAATATTGCATGTGCGACCAGACAAATAAGAGTAAAGAAAGAGGGAACGAACATTTGAAAATAGAAATATTTTGGGAAAATTCTGGAGGGGTAGCACCTGACAAGCATACCCTAACAAGATGGATGGTACAAATATAATATATATATATATATATATAAAGCGAAATATATATATATGTGTGCAACTCTCTATCTCTCTCTCTCTATATATATATATATATATATATATATATCATATATATATATATATTTGGAGGAATAATTGGAGAGAGAGAGAGAGAGAGAGAGAGAGAGAGAGAGAGAGAGAGAGAGAGAGAGAGAGAGAGAGAGAGAGAGAGAGAGAGAGAGAGAGAGAGAGAGAAGAGAGAGAGAGAGAGAGAGAGAGAGAGAGAGAGAGAGAGACAGTAAAACGGAGACTGACTTGCATTCGACTTATCTAATGTATTATCACATCAAACCTTATCCAAAGATGGATTCCGAGATCGAAGACACACAGATCTTATTCGCATGACTACACCAGCATAGGTAGTAGTAGTAGTAGTAGTAGTAGTAGTAGTAGTAGTAGTAGTAGTAGTAGTAGTAGTAGTAGTAGTAGTAGTAGTAGTAGTAGTAACTCTGATTGATTTGATTATCGCTATTTTGTTTAAATCAGACACAAAGATGAGTCCCTGAAAATTCAGAATGGCAAGACACCCATACGATACATGGAACCGAACCCTGGAAATAGGTTTTAACCTTATAAATATTTTATAAAGTTCTATATTTTGTTTCATTAAAACATATTTTAAAAATTATTCGAAATATTCGAGTTTACATTAAATTTTTTATTAATTTTAGTAAAAATTAGCACTTTTATTTATCCAAAGGTAGTAAGTGCATAGGGCAGTACCGCTAAAGCCCTTCCATAGCCCCCCTCCCACCCAACCATGCTCATTTGCTCTATGCACTTACGTCTTTAAGGTCAATAAAGTTCATATTTTTAACTTTATTATCTGTATTACTCAGCATAAAAACAAATTTCCAAAAACACCATTCAAATATTCTCAGAAAATTGCACTCTCTTCAACATTACCCTCAGATGGACCATATGTCACAACCACACATACCTGGACCTTTTCAAACTTAAATTTAACCATTAGAATTCCAGCACTCACAAAAAAAAAATCTAGTATAGTTCTGTACCACAGGTCATTCATCAGAATTACAACTCCTTCTCTCGCCCTCTCATTCTTTTCCGCACCAGCACATAAGCATTTCACACCACACCACTCATTTTCACCGTTTCCTTTCATCCTTGTTTCAGACACAGCAAGCAAATCAAACTTATCCTTTCTAAATACATCCATCACTTCTCTCCTTATCTCCTCATCATTTATTCCTCTGACATTCCATATATACCCATTCGATTCATACATTTTCGCCGGAAGATTGAGAAGGTCGTTTACATCGATCACGATATTCTTTGATCCATGCTTTAGCATTCCAGGCAAAAGTTAAGTGGTAGTGGACAGCCAACCCAACTACGATGCCCATTTAGTCGCTTTCTACGACAAGCAGAACACAAGCTGTGGACAATTTTTTCTCCTCTCACATAGGGTAATAAGAGATAATAAGGGAAATAAGATGAGTGTGGATATAAGTATGTGTATATAATATGTGGATATAAGGTGATGTCTGTAAGATCATGTCTGGAGGAGGAGTGTGGATATGAACTGCAAAACAGAAAAGAGAATCATTAGGCACTGGAATGTCATGGAAGACCCTTCAGACCATAAGCCCAATGGGAGGTAATTTCATTGCAGCGAGTGCGACTCTACCTCTCAATATTCATATATATATATATATATATATATATATATATATATATATATATATATATATATATATATATATATATATATATATATATATATATATATATATATATATATATATATATATATATATATATATATATATATATATATATATATATATATATAATATATATATATATATATATATATATATATATATATATATATATATATATATATATATATATATATATATATATATATATATATATATATTTTTTTTACAGTTAACACCACCACTCACGGGCAAAGCCCTAATCTAGGAGGGGGTGTGCTCAATTTTTAAGTCTGAGCAAGACGGAGCCAAGAAGAGAGTAACACACTCAGACGACCGACCAGTGACGAACCTGGGTCTTTCGCTTAGTTGGGCGAGTGCTCTAACAGCTGAGCTACCGGACGCCATTTTGGTGCTTGATCCATTCCTTCTTGACTTATACGAGCCGACTCCACCGAATGTCCATTCTTCTTATCTTCTTATAATAAATAACTAAATCCAAAATGATGTTTGTTAATTTATTAATTTATTTAACTTTTGTTATATCAAAAAGAATCAAGTTTAAAATTTTGGTGCTCCTCCGTAAAATTAAAATAGTTTTTTATTTTGTTTAAATTTTATAAAATTTTGTATTTGTAATTCCTTTTTCTAAAACGTTTCTTCACAGTCTAAACAAATGTTCTCTCAGGAACCATCTCCTTCTCCAGCACTCAAACTTCTGATCCCTCGTTGCAAGCTCTAATTCCTTTCTTCTAAATCTTCTTTTTTCTTTTTCCACTCTCTTTTCAATCGTATTCTACCACAATTGGCTCATATATATATACATATATATATACCATATACTCATATATACCTTATATATATCTATATATATACTCTATATATATATGCTATATATATATATATACTCTATCTCTATATATATATATATATATAAATAACAAAATACTTATATAATAAAAATATAAAAAAATTAAATAAAATATATATATATATATATATATATATATATATATATATATATATATATATATATATATATATATATATATATATATATATATATATATATATATATATTTTTTTTTTTTTTTTATTTTTTACCAAAAAGTGAAGCAGCACTTCTATTATTATTTTATGATCATTTTAACTGTTTTATTTTGTTTATATCATTATGCATTCAGCCTTGAAAATGGGTGTTTTGTAATAACCCGAAACTAGTCGGATTAAATAAATTTAAAATGTTTAAGATCGTTCTAATTATTTTAGCACTTATAAAATTCCGCCTTCTAAGAAAAGGTTCTATTATTACTTTACTAAATGACTCATATGGAAGAACTATTGTTAATAAATTTAGAAAATTAGAAAAAGAGTCTACCAAATTGGCAAAAATTCAACTTCAACTCTCATTCTTAAATACTTGCATATTTAATAATACATTTCCTAAATTTACTCATTTCAAACTTTGGAACAAAAGGCTTATTGGATCAAAAACGTACAAGAAATGTCAGAAGATTCTTTTAAAAAATGAAATAAAGAATAAAGAGAGGTTAATTGAGTTAACTACTAAAAATATTGAACAATACTCTTTAGATTTAAAGACTAATATTTCTCCTCTAGATTTTATATATGCTAATCGAGTCTTGTCAAGAACTGTTCAAAATACATCTTCAACTGTTAAGAATATTCATTATAAGAAGTTATTATCCTTAGGAATTACATCAAGAGAAGAAAACTTTAATCCTGATTCTGTTATTTTTAATTTGAGTTCCCATCAACTTAGCAACAGTTTAAAAAAGACTTTGTCAAAAGGACTAAAATTTGCTATGATTCCAAGAAACTTAAATATTTGCAAATATTTATTACATTTTGAAAAACTCATTAGGACACTTTCTAATTCTACTATGTACAAATTTTCTGAAGAGAATCAAAGAGGATTGTTTCTTAATATCAAAAATCTTGCCTTTGATTCATTTCGGAAGTTTAACCCTAAAAAATTAAAGAGTGTTCTATCTAAAACAGACTTTGATAATTTGAAGGAACTTTCAAATAATAAAAACTTAATTATTACAAAGCCTGATAAAGGAGTAGGCATTGTTATTCTTAATAAGACTGATTATGTTAACAAAGTTTTGGCAATTCTTTCAGACTCTTCAAAATTTAAAATCATAGAAGGTAGCTGTTATAAGAATATAATCTCAATTGAGGACAAACTTAATAGATTGTTGAGAAAATTAAAAAATAACAATATGATTAGTGATTCAACTTACAACTCTCTTTTTTCTTCAGGGGCCAAACCTGGTATATTATATGGTTTACCCAAAATACATAAACCAGATTGCCCTATCCGTCCAATTTTATCAGCTATAGGTACATTGAATTACAACTTATCAAAATATTTTATTCCTATTTTGGATAACTTAACAAAGAATATTTATTCGATTAAGGATACATTTTCTTTTGTTGATGAAATTGTTAATTTCCAGAATGCAAATAATTATGTCATGGCAAGTTTTGACATCACAAATCTTTTCACAAATGTACCTCTAGATGAAACTTTGAATATTATTACTAAAGAACTTTTTGATCACAACTCAACTGTTAACGGTTTGGATTTGAAAAGCTTTTATGAATTACTCTCCATGTCCACTAAAGATATTATATTTATGTTTAATAATAAATTCTACAAACAGATTGATGGAGTTGCGATGGGAAGCCCATTGGGCCCGACCCTTAGCAACATCTTCATGTGTAACTTTGAAAAATTATGGATTGCTAATTGCCCATCTAACTTTAAACCAAAATTTTATAAAAGATATGTAGATGATTCATTCCTTCTTTTCGAATCTTCTGAACATGTTAATATGTTTAAAGAATATCTGAATTCAAAGCATCCTAACATTAAGTTTACAGTTGAAACAGAAAAAGAAAACTCACTGGCATTCTTGGATGTTAAAATATATAGAGAGAATAATAAATTTCAAACTTCAGTATTTAGAAAACCTACGTATTCCGGATTAATAACAAAATTTAACTCATTTATCCCATTCATGTTTAAAGTAAATTTGATTAAAACGTTGTTTGATAGGGGATACAAAATTTCTTCATCATACTTAAATCTTAGCAATGAACTTGACTATTTAAGAAACTTATTTTTGAAAAATGATTTCCCAACTTTTTTAATTGACAAATTATTTAAAAAACTACTAACGATGAAAATTCAACCTTCTCCACCTATATATTCTGCTAATAAAAAGATTCTTTATATGAAATTACCGTTTTTAGGAAGAATTAGTTACGAAATTAATAGAAGAATAACTAATTTATTGAATACATCTTTCCCACAATTTAAGTTTAAATTAATTTTCATAAATGATAATAGGATTGGTAAATTCTTTAAAGTTAAAGAAAATCTACCGTTAGCTTTGTGTTCTTCAATTGTTTATTTATATAAATGTGATAGCTGTGATGC
>JABUQX010118228.1:0-2500 GCA_015478945.1 Trachelipus rathkii
GTCCGAGTATAGCCAGGTATATTGATACAAAAAGGAGTATGGAAGATCAGGAGTCCGGAGTCGAGGAGTTAGAATTTATATCTGATTTCTATAAAGGAGTAGAGTATCGCCGAAAGTGAGTAGAATTAGTAGAGTCGGTATTAAATTTTATCATAATAGAAGGTGGAGTCGGAGTCGGAGTCGAGTCGGAAATTTCTGAACTCCGACTCCTAAACATAGTACTGGTCAGTCGATAAGTCATCAATGACTTTATTGGTCTAGTATTACATAAGTTTTGGAATTTGGAAATTTACCTTAAAACTTAGCAAACATCACCATTATTATTGAGGAAAACATAGCACATAATTTACGTAGTTACTGTGACATGGCTCCAGAAAATTTTCTGGCCTTTGGTAGTTCCATCAATTTTCATAAAAATATGCCTTAAGGTAAACTCATTTAGATAGCAATAAAATGCAAATATCACGCAATTATAATTATATGAGTAAATAACTCCTATAGAAACATTACCTAAATAATAATTCTAATGGAACCATAACGTGAAATATACCTAAAGTATTGACATTTTGTTCCATACTGCCTGTTGCTAAGTTTCAAGTCTTGTTTGAAGCTCGGTTCCTTGTAGTGTTTTGAATTTTCCATGAGCTACATTCTTCTCTTTGACGCTTTTTGGTGGATGTGATCAGGTAAAAGGTCATCTGAAAGAAATTTCTAAAAACAGGTACATTGAATATTTTTACAAATTATGGTTAGTGCTATGACGCTTCTATCTCAAGTAACAGAGGGAGTATTCAATTATAATGTTGATACTCTTTTATTCAACTCTTACCTGGCTCACCAATATGACATTAGATCTCCTCCAGCAGGTGTTTGAAGTGTGGGATCATTCTCATTAATTGTTCAACAATTCACAAGGTTGCATCTCGCTGCCACGAAGCCTATCTCCTGTGACATTTTTCGAGAGAGAGAGTTTTTCTCTTTCTGCGCTTCTGCTCGCAATTTTTCCCTTTCTCTTAATTTATTATGAAAGGTATTGGTGTGTTAAAGCAATTATAATTATAATAATTATAACTAAATAATTTAGATAGGTATTTAGTAGTAATTTGTATGATATAAATACTTACTTGTCAATAAAACATGCTTCATTTTGTCTTTGGTGATAACTCAAAAATCTACCAATGTAGCAGAAGCAATGGCTGCACCAGCTCTATCACTTATTTGATACCTGAAAAAGAGATTTTTAGTACTATGTATAAGAAAATAGCTTTCAATAGGAATTTGGTATGAATATATCTCAATGTCTAATGAAGCATTGATTTGTAAGATTTTTTTTTTTACTTTATTGTCTAGTATGACAAATTTTTGTAACTTTTAATGACAAAATTACTTAATTTACCTGTCACACATTTCAGCAAGCATTCGTAGCCTTGTTCGATTTTGCTCAGAACTTGACATTTCTCCACTATAATCAGGATCTGAATCATTACTAATTGAAAATGAATCAGACATTTCAGCATCTGATTTCTCTATTTCTCTAGATACTTGAGGACTTTCTTCTTCAAGTTCTTGAAAAGAGCAGCTTGCTTTTATCTCAGAAGAATCTAGTTTCCTAGCTTTCTTTGAACTAAGATTTCTTGAATAAACCGTCTGTTTTTTTTTAAATTTGGCTAGAAGATGTTTCAGGAACTAGCTTAGAAGTGCAGTAGCCATGCCTGTTGGTTGTTTTTTGATCCTGAAAATGGAAAAATTCTATAAAACACTTTTATCTCTACCTACCGATGTTAAATATAATTTTAAGTTTGAATTGATACTTTTGAGTAAATTGCTTTAAAGCTGGTCTAAACTTTGATGCTTATCATCTCACCCAAAACCTTGTAATCTTATCTGTATTTTTTAATAGATAACTTCCTTCAAACTTCTAGTTTCTTTGTGGTCTTTTGATGTACATTCAATAGTTGATTTTGCCTCTTCTATAAACCTGCTGCATCTGTTTGCATTATTTGTCCTCTTTCTTTTTTGTCATAGTTCACAAATTTATAAAAATTTTCAATGTAACTGCTGAGCTTTGTTTTAATTCCAATGACAGATATTGGATAAACATTATAATTTACCCATAGATTGAATAGTTCTACACTAACATCTCTCTGAAACACTATCTTTCCTATAGTCTTTAAAGTAAAGACATCTTTCAAGCACTTGCTTTAAAGTGGGAAGTTTTCCAAAAGGAAATTCTTCTAAGGGTTTGAAGCATTCATCCACAATGTATTTATTTGATTTATTTGCTGTTTTTCTTGTAGACATCTCTAAATATAATAAAATTTGAATCTTTTAGTGTAAAATCTATTCACATTCAACAAATATTAAACATTTTATGAAGAATTTAAGGATTTTTAACCTAAGAAATTTGACAATTTTTTTAGTTCTTTTATATAACCTCAAGTGGGTCGGCTAAAACTGGTAACCACATGTTTTTTTTTGTCATAAATCTTCATGTTGCATC
>JABUQX010118228.1:5000-12500 GCA_015478945.1 Trachelipus rathkii
TCGCTTGCTCGGCACCAGCCACACCACGCGCACCATTGGTTGGGTCTGAACCGCTTGACCCGCACCGCCGCCGTCCGCACCGGCCTCACCGCCTCCGGAGCCGCTTGCTCTTGGGTTGTCATGTCAGCCTTGACTCGTCATCGAACAGGGAGGGTTTTTCCCCACTCCCCCTTTCTCTGCTTTCCCCCGTCTCGCTCGCTCACTAGTTCGCTTACGTCACTGGACATCTGAAGACTTTGAGGATTTGTGGTTTTGCGGTTTTGTGGTTTGCGGTTTGCGGTTTCACACCCTTTCGTCCTTTCGTCCTTTCGTCCTTAGGGAATGTAAAAACATGTTTTTACATACCCTAAGGACGGATGTCCTTAAGGCAGTTCCAGTAAATACACTGGGTGTGTCACATCCAAGCGGTACGTCCTTTCGTCCTTAGGGTGTGTAAAACACGACTTTACATACTCTAAGGACGTAAGGACGAAAGGATGTTCAGTAACGTAACTAAAAAACTATAACAGCTACAGAAAAATAAATAACATTTTTGATTTCAACAAGCAATTTCATCGATGAAACTTAGAAAAAATATTTTATTCTAATATTTATTAATAACACCTTAAATATTAGTATAATCTTAGGTCTGGCAGCGTACGCTCTCATCAACCTTCCATTTCTGCAGTAATGCGAGAGCAAAAGTTACCAGATATTGTTTTTTTTATTAAGCTCAGGAGAAAATGTTAATTTTCCTGTTTTTTCCTTTTTATGGGGTTCGAGCCGACGAAGGGACAGAGGGGGGGACGTTGTCCCCCCCGTCGTACCCCGGTAGGCCAAGAAACCCCGACTCTGTCCATCTTTGTGGTTTACCCTTGGGATATTTTTTAGTTAAAAAAAATCGACTATTTGGGTGCAAACTTTTGACTTTCCCTCAAAGCGCTAGACCCCTCCTTCGTCTCTTCTCAAAATGATCAATGTATCATACAGATTTTCAACATTTTAACAATTTTTAAATTTTTCAAAAAGCGTTATTTTTTTCTAATTTAATGGAACTAAAAAAATGTCTCCTGATTAATAAATTTTTATTTATTTTCCTGTAGCTGTATAGTATAGTTTTTTGTTATATGCATGTTGCTTTCGGAAGGTTGACCATATAATAATATATATAATATATATATATAATATATTATATATATATATATATAATATATTATATATATATATAATATATATATAATATATATAATATGATATATATTCACAACCTTGGACAATGAATCCACCTACCCCATATATATATTATATATATATATATATATATATATATATATATATATAAACTTACTATAAATAATATAAATATAGATATATATTTCTCAATATCTCCGTAATATAAATATATATATATATATAATAATATATATATATATATAATAAATATATATATAATAATCACATCTATTTCACTCAATCCTTGACATGAAATCCTGTACGGCCCATAATATAATATATATTATTATATATATATATATATATATACGTATATATATATATATAAATATTATATAGATATATATAAAATTTAAATATATATATTATTATAATTAGCCGAGTATTATCGAACACTAATTTGAACATTTTAAATAATTTATTAGCCGACAAGTTTTTCGGGTGAAAGAAATACTTCTTCCCATTTCAAGGCTGACAACTAATTGATGATAATTTTAAATAAAAATATTATACAAATTAATAATAATTAAAAATATAAAAGTTAAAATAGATAAATCATATAGATAAGTTAATGATTTCAATATTATGGTAGTAAAGAGTTCTTGATTTAAACAAAATTCTACATGATTATTAAAATGCTGGTAAAATGTAAAATTTCCATTCGAGCTCGAATTACGATGCCAAATATCCAAGGAGTCAAAACCAATCTGAAGATCGGGTTTCCTCAGTTTGGACAATAATTCCAAAATTGTATTTTGTAATATGCGTGGCCTTCCTGAAGAGAATGAGCATTTATAGCTGAATATAGAAGATAGCACAGATGTTCAAGAGGTCTAAACGAAATACCTTTATGCTCAGAAATACGTATGAAAGGATTCGAATTGTCTTTCCTATGTAGGTGCCATCACGGTCACCCCCCTTGTATTGATATATTACTGATGAGCATTAACGAAATGGGAGTTTATCTTGAATTAAAAATATATTTCCCCATTTTTGTTTTCACTCAAAAATACAAATCTAAAATAAAACTGTGAAAAGTTTGTTTTTAAAAACTAACGTCAATTTTACGACAGAATTTCGTATATCATTCTCCCGCAGAAAAGGGAACCTCATATCAAGAATATCCTTGGAGCTGTTAATTTTAGCTTGAGATTGTCTTTAATTTTGCTGAAATAGTTTCGAAAAGCTTAGTCAATAATAAAATTTCTGGAACGCCATTCTGTCAGAAATAATGTTTCAAGAAAATCAGTTCTTTTGTAAAATTAAACATAAGATGGACGAAATTTTAATATCCCTGTAAAAAGTTTCAGTTTAAGTTGTATTTTAAAAAAACTATGAGGTAATGAAATGAATAATTTTGTCATCCAGAATGATATATATAATATATATATATATATATATATATATTATATATAGAGAGTATATATATATATATATATATATATATATATATATAAATAATATATATATATATATATAATATGATATATAGTATATATAAGTAGGAGGGCCCTGTTGATGAAATATGAAGGAATCAAATAGGAGAGATCCTAAAGGTTAAAAGTTAATAAAAATTATTAAAATATAAAGTTGTTTAATATAAAATCATGAAGCTTTTCGTTCCTATGTCTGGAACCTCATTCAGAGAAATTTATATACACTAACTATTATAAAGAAAGCAAAAGTTACTTTAGTTATATAATATTAAAGTTTGGGAATAGATTTATTTTGCTAAATTTTTTGTTGGTGCTTCAAATATATTTTGTAGTTGATGTCAATGTGTAATTACCTTTTGTTTATTGAAAATTATCGTTCTCCTCCTAGCCTTCAACCTGAACTCGATTTTCTCTTACGCCTCCCACTTTCCAAAAACCTTACTTACCCTGTCTCATATCATGCCATAGCGTCCATTAAAAAAAGGCAAACAGAATCCTACAAACAGATCCTGCCATTAACCGCTCCCATATATTCAAACTCCTTTTCTCTCCTCTACCTCATTTCCTCTCAACACACATTAAAAATATCTTTCCAAAAACTCTACGTTTCACTTCCTCTGATATTCTTTCTCTTAAAAAACCCTTAAACCTCACATCCATCAACCCCGGCCTCCTTAACGAACTTTCCCAATGTGTCTACAAAATTCCATGTAAAGATTGCGACTCCCTCTACATTGGTGAAACCCAGCGAATCTATACACGTCGACTATCAACACAAATTATGACCTTCTATCTGATAATCAAAATTCCCTTCCTGACACTCAACCCTCTACTTACAAATCATTTCCCATGTAACATTAACCTAAATGAACCTATTCTCCATGTTCAAAAATTTTAAAAAAAAATCGTAAAATTCATCGAATCTTTTTGCATCATTAATTCAAATATTTCAATAAACAAAAAGATGATTACAACATTGACATAATGCAAAATAATATTTTGTGAGCAACCACAAAATTTTTAACAAACTAAATTATCCAAACTTTAAATATTAAATACCTGCAGTACATTTTGCACTTTTTAATGTTTAGTGTATAAATTTCATCGGAACGAGGTTCCAGCATAGGAACGAAAGCTCATAAATTTATATTAAAATAACATTTTATATTAATAATTTTTAAGCTTTTACCTTTAGAATCTACTGTTGCATTCCTCTCATCATTTCATCAAAGGGGCCCTCCTACTTGTTTAAATATTTGTATCAGCGTTGCACATGCTTTAACTCCATTATTATATATATATATATAATAATATAATATATATAATATATACCTATATATAATATATAATAATATATATAATTATATATATATAATTATATACTAATATTATATATAATATTATGATAATATATATATATATTAAAATTAGGCCGCCTATCTTGGACAAGTCACGGCACGAGCCTGATTTTATATATATATATATATTATATATATTATTATATATATAATATTAATATATATAATATATATTATATAATATCATATATATATATATATATATATATATATAATATATATATATATATATATATATATATATTATATATATATCCATTATAGCTCATGGTTGATACATCGCACCCAGTTTAAGTTAAGCCGATAGTTATTTAAAAACCTACTAATATCGGTGATGAAAGAACAGCAATCACTTGTCTTGTTTATCAGATTGAGTTTAACTGTCAATTAGTAGTTAGTTAATTAGCGAAGAATACTGGAAGCTGAAGATAAATTACTAATATCACAGTTTAATTGTTAACATAGAAAGTGAAATAAATTAATAGCATAAGTTTAGTGAGGTTAAATTACTAATTATAAGTTTGGTTAAGTAAGAGTGCAATAATATTAAAACCATAACAGAAACATATGTTTTTTAGCATATTGTCAAGGTATGAAACTCAAAAAATACAAGTATATTTTAAGTTAGCGACAAAATTGTGAAAATGTTTTGTTTTTAGACAGTTATACAAGTAATAGAACAATGGGAACAACAATAGACCTATAACATTATAATGCGTGGGTAATATGATATATTAATATATATATATTATATAATAATAAAAAAAATAAATAATTTTAATGTGTCCTATAATATATATATATATATATATATATATATATATATAATATATCAGGGGCGTATAATGATATGGGTAGGCCGGGTAGTAGCTTTCCTACCCAATTATTTTTTATGGTTTAAATAATTGGAAATTAAATTTGTAAAAGTATACTAAATTTTAAAATTATCCATAATAACCATAAAATAGAGGCCCTCGGTTACAACTTAGCAAAACAACCACAATAAATAAAGGGAGGTAGCACTTATGAAAGAATTGATTTACTAAAAATCTCCACTTCTAAAACCTTTCTTACAAGTCACACTCTATAGGACCAGTCAACGTTTGAACGTCATTTTTATCGTCAACTTATAAGCTAGCCGGGCTAGTCTGTCCTCCTATAATATCAATAAAGAGAAACATAGTATCTCGTGATGTGCTTTCGTTCCTCTCCGTAAATATGTACGACAATATTGGCTTGTCGGTAGTTTCTTTGAAATTTTTGTATCGAATGGGTCTGATTGTTCTGATATTGAATTATTAATTTTGATATAACTTTATTTAAGTGGTATTTAACATTAAGTTACATAAATTAAGTGAAATAATGCATAATGAGTAAGTGTAAGAATTTTATATTAAAGAAAGAACGGCTTTAAACGATCTGACCTTTCATCGCCAAATATACAAAAAGAATTTTATTTTTTTAAAAAAAAAAAAAAAGATGTTCTGTGTAAGACTTTACGCAATTGCAAAGTGAATTAGAAATTAATGTATTTGGTAAATAAAAAATGTAAACAAGCTTTTTCATAGCAGTAATATAGGGTACGTATTATTAATTATTGAAAATATGTTTTCGATGTTTTCGTTAGGTAATATATTATATAGTAAAATATATATATATATATAAATATATATATATATATAATATATATAATAATACTTATATATAAATATATTATATTATAATATAATATATATATATATAATATATTATATATATATATATAAATATATATATTATTATAATATATATATTATATATATATATATAGTATATTATATTATATATAATATCATATATATATATATATATATAATATTATATATATATCTATATATAGTTATATATATATATATTAATATATTATATAAATATATATATATGATATATATATATATATATTATATATATATATATATATATTATATATATATTAATATATATATATATATATATATATATATATATATATATACATATAAAATAAATATAATATTATATATATATATAATATATTATTATATATATATATATATATATAAATATATAATATATAAACTCTGCCTACCCAAGTGTATTCTTCCAGGTACGCCACTGATATATTATATATATATATATATATTATATTATATTATATATATTTATATAATATATATATATAATATTATATATATATATATAATAAATATATATATATAATATATATATAGTATATATATATAATATATTATATATATATATATATATCTATATAATATATTATAAATATATATATATATATTATATATATATCATATATATATATATTATAATAATTTATATATATATATATAGTATATATGATATATATATATATATATAAATATTATATATATATATATATATAATATATATTATATATATATATATATATAAATAATATATATATATATATAGTATAGTATATATATATATATATTATATATATATATATAATATATATAAATATATAATATATATATAATATGGCATAATTACAGAACGTGATCAAGTGAAGAATCATCTCGAAAAGTATCGCTACTTACAGAAAACTCCAATTATCATATAGGTAATCAGCGTATAAAAGCTTAAGTTACAAGAATGTAAAAATAAATCGAAAGTACGTGAACTTAAGAAAAAAACAAAATTACTATTTGGAATCAAGCGTATAAAGCTTGTTTATATGTAAATGTCGTTAGTATATCAGTGGTACATTGGGGGGTGAAACTCCAACACTGCAGCAGTATGAGCAACATTCGCTGTAATGCAGTCATATATTTTATAATACTCATGCTACGTTCATGGGATGTTTTTTAGGATGGAGGTTGTCACTTTGTCAATCCCAGTAAAACTCACGTACACCCTGGGGTGATTTTTATGTAGGTGTTTTTTAATGAAGCGGTTCACCGCCTATAAGGGTTGGGACCTCCCTCTTTTTTTCACATACCGTTCCGTTAGTTATTTTAAGCCTGGTGTATGAGTATGTCACACCCTTTAGTTCTAATTCAGTTATGACTTCGATGGTTCTTCCTGAGCCTTTTTTTTTAATTGTAACAACCTTGTCGCTTTTTTCCTTAACATATATATTTAATTTAGAGTTCTTTTTCGCCATCTTGTTTATATTGCTTTGCGTCTTGTTAATCATCGTCATAATTTATTTTCATCGTCATTCTTTTGAATGACAAATCCGTCATCGTCGCCATCGTCGGGGTGGAGTCGCGTTAATCGTTTTTAGCAAATTCCGCAATCGTTGGCAATCGTCGTCGTGGTTGTTGTCGCCGTCGCGTCCATTGTCCGTTTTTTTCCCGCAAATCCGAACACCTCGCAAAGCGTTTGAAGGTTGATCCACGCAAAACTGAATGGCAAAGAACCACACGCAGAGTCGGAAAATCATACTTATTTGACCTAGCATACTTAGAGTATGTAAAACATCTTTT
>JABUQX010118228.1:15000-17500 GCA_015478945.1 Trachelipus rathkii
GAACTCTTGTTCTTTAAACGACCATACTTCAAATATCTTAAATATTTTATATCCCATATCCAATGCCAACTTAATTTCAGGTGTTGTATACACTCCATTAATTGCACGTTCATTCTAATAATGAGTGCATTTCTTATTATATTAGTATAATGGAAACAATAGTTTCTTTTAGTCCGTCAAATGCTCATCAGGCAAAGGCTGTATTGTAATGGAAAGTGGACTTGCACATACATCTCAATATCATCTGGATTCTTCTAAGAAGTCCAATATCAGGTACTTTATCACCTATTAGTTTTTCGGGAGGACCGCAAGAATACTTCATTCGTTTCTGTACAAAAGGATAGAGAGATGTATAATCCAAATACATTATCTCTTTACCTTCGGTTGGTGGGTAATAATGCATGAAAGGCTCAGTACGACCTCCAAACAATGATTTGTCTATTACAAGTCTATTGTCAACAGTATCGTTGCTTATACGCTGTACATATTCTTTAACAGTCGCGTCTTTATCGATGTGATCAAGATCTTGAATTGTTTCTTCTTTCTGTGCTAGCCATTCGCATTCCCATATTCTTACTATATTAAATCCATTTTCTCTGTACACATTTTCCTGATCCATGGTAAGAGTGTAACGATCTAAAGATAAATTACCATGAAGTGTTCCTTTTCCATTATTAGTCTTTATGTCCATGCCATGCACATCCATGGTACAAAAATGCTGTTTTTACTCCATTTACATATCCGAATCCATCAGGAGAGAGCCATTTATTTTTTATTTTAAACGATTTCTCTCCCCCGTTGCGCGCATGTCTTATACTGATATTATTTAATTTCTCCTGATACATGATCCAACGAATAGCTTCATATGTGAATGGTTTTGGATTCTCTCTACCTAGAATAGTAATTTTTCCTTCAGGCATGAATACATTTTTATAGATTGTGTAACATAAAGATGCAATCGTTGTGTACTCAAGAAGACAGTCAATATTAAAATCTTTTATAAAACTGGATCAGAACTTTTCAAAACATTTTCTAAGTACATTAACATCTTGTTTGCAGTACTTTTTGCATTCTTCAAGAATACTGTATTCTTTATTCTCAAAGCTATTATAGTATTCTTGAAAATCTTGTCTTTCTATAACGGACATTTTTACCATTTCAAAAAGTTCCTTGTCGGGTATAAGTCCTTTATAATGTAAAGTTTCCTCGTTTAAAAATGCATAAGGGAAGAATCCTTTGGTCAGGTTATTATCATTAATTCCCATGCATCTAAGCATGCTTTTCAGTGCACAGGGTGTGAAAAGCAATGTATCTCTAAATACTATATTACCGTTAGAACCCATTGATATGATTTTATTACCTCTTTTTATAGGGCTGCTACTGATAGCTTTCGAACTTGGATGAGTCAGTAAGGATGCATATATAAACTGATGGTCAAATTTACCGCCGTTATGGGCGGCTACAACTACTTTTGATTTTTTGTTCCTCTCTGAAAAGTCCATTATGAAGTCGAAGAACTGGTTTACAAGAGATTTTTCATCTTCTATTTTAAATGTTCTTGTACGTGGACCACAATGTTTACATACAATCTCCTCTTCTTTGTCTGTGCACTTATTGCATATCATTTGGCATATTAACAAGTATGGCTGTAACTTTATTTTTCTTCGTCCTTTAGCATTAGTACCCTTATCTTGCTGGTAGGTCTCAATGTCGTAATAGCATGTATACACCTCTGGACCTTTAACTTCCTCGCTATTATAATTCAACTTCTCATCATTCTTCTTCTTCTTATTTTTCTTCTTCATGTAGCATATATGGTATTCGTCTTCTTTAGGCTCATACATTGTACTACATGTTTTGCAATATGCTTTTGTACAATCGTGTTTAAAATCCCCTCTGCAAATTCTATTTATTAGGGTCAGGCATAGTTTACAGAATCTTATTTTCTTGCATGTTTTATTATCTTGATGGTTTTTTAAGCAGTTTGCATTGTAAAATTTACGATTACAGTCGTAACATTCATGATAGATCCCATCATGATTGAGTGAACCTTTACATTTTTCATCTAAACATTGTCTGCAACCGTAATGTTCACAGGTGAGTTTATGGGAGATGTTATTACTATTGAAAGTGTAGCAGTAAGTACAGAAGATTCCATTCATATATGCATGTTTTTTTCTGGTGTTCTCAAAACAAAGCTTTAACTTATCTTTGGCTACAGCATAGTAATGATTATTTCCATCGTGGCCTATAATGAATAATGGATCGTTCCTGTTTTCATTGGATGGGTTACATATTATTTTAACATCATTACCTTCAGACCCAAATACAATAATACGGCACTTTTCGATGTCTTCGATTTTTTTGAAATCGGTAGCTATAAAAGGCTTATCATAATCCAATCCGCACTTTTTAGCTAGTTTCACAGCATCACTTTCAATTGTTTCGGATTTAATGCCTCTAGCTTTTATTCCGTTTTTTACTGTTTTTTATAGAGTAT
>JABUQX010118229.1:2500-5000 GCA_015478945.1 Trachelipus rathkii
TGGATGGATGGATGGATAGATGGATAGATAGATAGATAGATAGATAGATAGATAGATAGATAGATAGATAGATAGATAGATAGATAGATAGATAGATAGATAGATAGATAGATAGATAGATAGACAGACAGATGGATAGAGGGATAGAGGGATGGATGGATGGATGGATGGACGGATGGATGGATAGAAAAAGAAAGATAAGAGAGTGAAACACAGAACACACACACACCTACTCTGGAATAGAAATTTACGACGGCATTTGCATCATTTTTCTAAATTATTATTTTATCAACATAAAATTTTGAGGAAATAAATATTACAAACACACGAATGAGGAAAACTTTAATGTAGTACGTGGAAAGTTTCCAACCCCCTCCCCCACCCACCACGAATATCATAATAAAGGGGGATTTTGTTTGGGAATTTTGGAGTTGGAGTAAAAAAAAACCTTTAAATTTGATTTGCAGGTATTTTTATGCATATTTCTCTTATATATATATATATATATATATATATATATATATATATATATAACATATATATACTTCTTTGCTATAACAGCAACTTAGCCTTAACCTTGTATGTATATATATAACTAGTATATGTAACCAATAGCAACTGTATATAACAACAACTTATGCTGCTATATACTAACTCTTAGCTAATAGCAGCAACCTTAATAACTGCCTATGCCTTAACAGCTGCTGCTCAACAACCAACAACCAGCAACATATCATATATGCTTATATTGCATATATATACGACATCTGTCTGAAAAGTATACGGACTGATTCTCGCCCGCGGAAAGAAATTGCTTGAGGGTTTTCAGCATTGAAGTTCAAGGTGAAGGGAAAACTTGTACGAGCGAGGCTTTATTTATAGGCTTGTCAGACACGTAAATTGTTGACAGGTTGCAGCTGTCGAGTGAGACAGGGTTGTCTGTAAACGTCGGAGTTTTATTTTTGCGTGAGATTACGGAACTTTTTTAATTTAGCAAATATACTGCACCAGGTTTTCCCAGAATCTTGGTGGTAAGCAAAAAAAAATTTTTTTTTTGTTGGCCAGTGATAATGCCATTTGGGTTAGCCAGGTATAATACTGGTACAACCTGTTTGAAAACGACCGCACGTCATCAGAGATTGATCATCGTTCAGGATGGCCATCAACAAGCAGGAAGGAAGAAACAATTGAGAAAGTGAGGTTGTTGATATTGCCAGATTGTCGTTTGACACTGAAAGAAATTGTTGATGACATCGGTATCAGCAAAGATTCTATTCATGTAATTTTACGGGTTGTTGAATTAGGATTGCGCAGAGTGGCAGTCAAATTTGTGCTAAAGATTCTTTCGCAGAAACAAAGGGAGATCAGATTTGACATCGAATTGAAACAGTCAACAGGGATGCAGAGTTCCTCAACGCCAAGATAACTGGGGATAAAATTTGGGCGTATGACTATGACCCTGCACCAAAATCTAGCAAAGTCTAGTCTAGTGGAAGCATTTAACCTCGCCGAAAATCAAAAACACACGATAGGTGAGGAGCAATGTCAAGGTAATGCCGATTGTTTTTTCTTCGATTCCCGTGGTGTCGTACATCATGAACACGAGCCTGAAAAACAAACAAACTAAAGTACTTTAGTGCCGTCCTCCGACGTCTCTGTGAAGCAGTTCGTTGTAAACGACGGGATCTGCGGTCATTACGAAACTGGAAGCTGCATTAAAATAATACCCCGTCTCATTCGTCATTTCTGATCCAGGATTAAGTGCAAAGAAAGGTATTTCAATCGTTCGCCAGGCACCTTATTCTCTGGACATGACTCCGTGTGACTTCTGGTTATTACCTAAGTTCAAATCTCCTATCAAACACACCTGCTTCAACATTCGAGACCACATTATTTGCAGCGCGACAGCAGGGTTCAGAACCATTCCAGAAAACCATTCCATTCTAGAGATGCTTCAATCAATGACAAACCCGTTGGATCAAGTGTTTTGAAGCCAAAGGGTTCTGTTTTGGAGATTAAGAAATGAACCTCATCAGGTTAATAACATTTATTTCGAGGCATATGATCGGATACTTTTCAGACAGACCTCATATTATATATATATATATATATATATATATATATATATATATATATATATATATATATATATATATATATATATATATATATATATATATATATAACAACATACCATAACCATGCCTGCTATAACCAGCGCTCTTCTGGCAATGGCAGCAACCACCATATGTATGTATATATGGCGTAGCGTAATGTATGGCAGCGTGGCGTAGCGTAACGTGACTCCGATTTCTATGCTTCCTCATTAAGATGTGATGATCGCTTCCTGCATCCGTTAAAATCTTTCTTCTCACTTTTTCTTTTCTGCTTCCTCAATTACTAATCCTTCCTTTTAATTCATTTGTCTGTCTGTCTGTCTGTATGTTTGTCTGTCTGTCTGTCTATTTGTCTGTCTGTGTATGTATGTATGT
Source organism: Trachelipus rathkii (assembly GCA_015478945.1). Lineage (NCBI taxonomy): Eukaryota > Metazoa > Arthropoda > Malacostraca > Isopoda > Trachelipodidae > Trachelipus > Trachelipus rathkii. Next base: position 4,993 of record JABUQX010118229.1, read on the forward strand.
ATGTATGT
>JABUQX010118229.1:10000-41478 GCA_015478945.1 Trachelipus rathkii
TAAATTTCATTCTCATAATGGCTATGACAGACAGACAGACATAGACAGATCAGATCAAAGACAGTGTACAATGAGAACAGACAGACAGACAAGATCAAGACAGACACTATTAGGACAGAACTATGACAGATAGTACAGACAGACAGACAGCCCGAGACAGACAGACACGGGACAAACAGCACACGATTCAGTACAGTATTCAGATATGATAGATAGATACGAATTAGTGACTAAGCATTATGATCAAGACTAGGATAGATAGTACCACTTATGAATAGATAGACTAGATAGATAGAATAGATAGATAGATGAGATAGATAGATAGATATGATCAGTTTTAATATATAGGATAGATAGATAGATAGATCTAGATAGATAGATAAGATTAGATAGATAGATAGATGCTAGATAGATAGATGCTAGATAGATAGATAGATAGATCAGATAGGTAGATAGATACTCTAAGCATATATAGATATATGATATATAGATATATAGATATATACGATAGACGACATAGACAGAATACGACAGATAACAGCTATGACATAGAACCCAGATAGACAGATATGCAGCATAGACCAGATAGAGCAGATTATGAACAGATAGACATAGATCAGATAGATAGATATACTAGATAAATAGATAGAGATAGATTTAGTAGATAAAAAGTAGATATATAAAAAGTAGATAGAGGTAGAAGATATGATATAGATAGATAGATATTGATAGTTAATCCATTTGAGATAGAAGCAAATAGATAAAGAAAAAAGAAAGATAATTAGATGTGAACACAGAAACACACCAATTCAACTTTTTCTTGTGGATTTGGTCTGGGCGTCCGTTGGATCAAACTTTACGACGGTACATCTACGACATTATTTCTTAATTATTATCGTTATCCCTTAATAACTCTTTGACGTCTCAAATGAATATTCAAAATACCGTATACTGCTACTAAGGAACAAAAATGTGAATGTAGGAACGTTGGAAAGTTTCTTAACGACCCCCTCGACGCACTCTCATCTCCCTGAATATCGATCAATGAAAGGGGGAGCAGTTTCTGGTTTCGGAGAATTTTTGGAGATTGGAACCGGCTATAATACAAGCAAACTTTAAATTTGATATATTCTCGCTCAGGTATTTTATGCATATTCTCTCTTTATACCGGAAAAAAATATCCTTATATATAAGTATATTAGTTTATATATATATACTATATATATATATATATATATATAATTACTAATATATATATATATATTTAAATCTTTTAAACCAGCGTGATTTTAAATTTCCTTAAAATTTACGTCTCGATATGAATATTCATAATATTATATATATATAAATCGACTTAACCCATGAATGTATAAAAAAATATATTAATACTATATAGATATTTTAGTAGTTATCACCTATATATAATCTCATATTATTCATTGCGTGGGCAGACTTATCGATTAATTCTAGTAGTGATATTGAGATCTGTCTGAACAAAGCTATACCGGACCTGGATTCTCTCCCCGCAGAGAAGAAATTACTGAGGTATTCAACGCACTTGAACGTCACACCAAGGGGAAGCTGAAAAAACAGTGTACGCTATCGCAAGGTTTTATTTTTAAGGCTTGTAAAACGAGCGACGTAGTCGAGTTGTTGAGAGGAATATTCCTACCTGTTCGAGCTGATGTACGATGTCTTTAAGTGTGTAAACGTGCTGGAGTTCCTATTTAATGGAGTCGAGATTAGAAGAACGTTTGAAGAAAACTTGAGTCAAACTCTAGGCTTAGAAAGGGTTTATAACCCGAAATATGTCTGTGGTACAACTGCGACATACTCTCCAATCTGTGTAATTAGATTTCAGGTATCAGCTTTGGGTTGATACAGTGTCTATCATAGGAGGGTTACCCTAGATATAGAGACTCGCGTACACTGAACCATGTTTTGAGAGAAATGGCCGCCCACGTTATCCGTATTGCATTAGATGCATTCGTTCAGACTCTGATGGCGCATCAACCAGTCGTGAAGAGAGACAATTATATTGAGGAATTGTGAGGTACTTTAGATGAGATGCCCAGATCGAGTCGTTTGATAGGGAAACTACCATCTTCTGATGGCACCGTGAGGACCAAACCGCATTCTGTCATGCGCGGAGCAGAGAACTGTAATTATAAACGCGGTTCGCATATAGCATTTTGTAGAGAGTGGCAATTCAACAGATGGTTTGCCTAAGAGATCTCTTTTCGCAAGATACAGAAAAACAAGTAGATCAAGACTTGACATGAATTGAACAAGTCACCCAGGGAGCAGAGATCCCTAATACATGATAACTGGGGATGAAACTTGGGCGTATGGCTATGACCAAGAATCAAAGTCTAGTCATCAAAGTGGAAGCAGCATATCAGAACCTTGCCGAGCTCTTAAAAGCCACGACAGGTGAAGGATCAAAATCAAGGTATGCCGATTGTGTTTTCTTCATGAACTACACTCACTCGGAAGACAAATCCCTAAATACAATATGTAACTTATCCCGTGACGTCCTCTTCGTCTTCTGTGATGCTAGCTCGCGTCACAACGGACGGTAAACCCTGTATGCCTATTATATACATCGCTGTGAAGCTGCATCAAAATAAGCGTGAAAGCGTAGGGGCCCCACCGTCTCCAATTGTTTCATTTGTGATTACACAGGATTGAGTTGGTAAACTAGAAAGGTAATTACAAATATCGCTCAGGACGAAATATATCCTAACTCCGGGCATTACTGCCCCTAGTGGACCTACCTGGTTATTCCCGAAACTCAAATAGCTCACAAACCAATGAAAGAAACCCGCTTCTCACGCTATTTTGGGATAACGACGTAATGCGCATGGAGAGCAGAAGTTCAGCAACCATCAAATAAATATATTAAGAGATCAATGATAAAATTACGTTGGATTAGGTGATTTAAAGCCTAAGGGTTTTCAGACAGACCTCAGTATATATATATATATATATTATATATATATAGAAAATATTTATTATTATATATATATATTACGTAAAATATATTATATACTTAGTAATTATTCCAGAGAGTCGTAATTCCAATTGTCGATCACTTCGCCAAGGACACATTTTTCTTCAGCACGTCGATGGCACTAGTATTTTTTTCGCTACGTTAAATATATATAATAATATATACGTAAAGTAATCCTATACATCATATCGCTAATGCGAAACTCCAATGGACCAATGGACCGAATGGACCAATGCGACCAATGGATCAATTCTTCCCAATAAACTCCACCAGAATCATAAAAAATAATGAGAAGTAAATCTAGTATTAACATATCCGACTCAATTTCCACTCTCTATATATAAGTAAATTATATGTAATCTATGAGATATCATACTGAGACTATAGAATAATATATACGGAGAATGGAATAACTTATCGTATAAGAAAATATATTAATATATATATATTTATCACTACTATCTAGTATATATATATTTCGTTATACGTGATCGTGTACCCGCAGTTCTGAGTATCACCATATATATAAATATTATATAGTACTTTTAGCTATATAGTCGATACTAGTTATACTAACCTCACCTGGTAATTTGAACACACATATCTAATAACTATGTTAGTCGGCAATTTTGACCTAATATAGAGAGCTTGATAGAAAAACTACGCCCATAGGTATATATTGGGCAGTATTACTACTAATGATATTTACGGTTTTTACGTGATGGTTGATAGGTATAATATATATATACTATATATACTGTCTATATACTCCTATACTGATGTACCTATCGTGACCATATATATTAAACTAATATATTATATATATATAATAATCGATTCATCTATTATATTATATTATCTAAGACGTCACATCTTAACTCATTATATATATAGGTTTCTTTAAATTATTTTACTAGATTATTATATATATATATATATATTATTATTATAATATTATATATATATATATATATATTTATATAATATTATAATAAAATTTTTGATAGTTGTTTTTCAACTGATCAAAATACTCTCATTATATATATATATATATATATATATACCAATAACTTTGTAATTTTTTTTCGTTACTTTGTAGTTGGATAATATTGTTTTATTATCTAGAATTATCTAGAAATCTAGAATTCTCTTTAATTTAGACACTGAAACTTTATATACGTATTAATTATAATATAATAATATATATACTATTACAAAAATGATATAGTAATATATATATATATAATGATATATATATACAGAAAGATGCAATGAAATGTTAGTCTGAGTTTGAATTAATCTGGGCGAGTAACATTAAAAAGGGTAATTAATATTTTTGATATACTATATGTTTATAATTACTTTTCAACGAGATCACTTAGTTTACCAAAACTAAAAACCTTTATATGAAATTTTAGTTGTCTCTAATATATAAGAAAGGTCACTTCTTTTACAACTGGGAATAGCTTTTATAAATATATATGGGCTCCTTATTAATCAGATAGTAGAAAGTATTAGTATACCTAATAAAATGGGACGTATTAAGCTATATTTTATTTATATAATCTACGTTGGTAGGATTATTACCAACATCGCTTATATATGATAAATTTACATTATCTCCACTATTAGTACATTAGAGTACCTCATTTATGTGATCATCCTTTCCAGTATATATCAATAATAATACTTAGAATATATAACTACTATTTTCAAGAAAAAAACTTACATAAATATACTACACTTTCAAAGAGTGAGATGGATGACTTTCTTGGTTCTGCATTTGGTCATGGTCTTTCTTATACGTCATCAATCTTTGTCTTCTCGTGTGTTGCTATGCCTTTTAGTACACTCCTATCCCATCCAATCGAGATATGTTGGAGAAAGACAAACTATATTTGATAATTCTTCCCAATTAGGCTAGATAGGTATTATTTATATCTATTTCACTATATGGGCTCTTTTTACTATATATTTACTCACATGACTCATTCATATATAACTATATATAATTTGATTCTATATATTTTTTATATAAGTATTATATATGATCGATAGAATGTATATATATTATATAATTACATAATATATAGTATATATATATATATATACATATATTATACTTATATATACCATATTATAAATATAAAATTTACTAATCATATACTACTATTATACTATATTATATTTCTAAATATATATATAACATAGTTATTAATATATATATATATATAATATGGGCTAACTCATGAAGTAACCTCATATCCTTCCATGTTTTTGTGCCAAAATTGATAATACATTCTTCCTTAATTATTTTACATAATATATAACAGGGGATGTGTAACAGTTTGTCCATCCCAATGCATTACTGCGCTTACAATATCATGAACAGTGTCGATTATCACCTTAATTTCCAAAGAAATCAAATTTCAATTTTATATATCTTACTGGCTCTCTTTATTCAATGTGCCCCATATATTATTATAATCCAATAATATATATACTACATATATATATATAGTCAATTATTATATATATATATAATAATATATATATATATTATATATAATATATAAATACTATATTAATATATATATAAATATATATATTATATATATATATTATATATATATATATATATATATATATATATATATATATATATATATATTTTAATAATATATATAATATATATATATATTGATATAAATATATATACTTATATGAGTGAGAATATACAGGCCGACAACAATCTCGACGACACAAGCAAAACATCAAAACCTTAGTGTAACAATTCAACTCTACTCGTAACCTTTTGCAAACGAAGCGTCATACAACAACATATTACTTATTTTAACTTTATAATATCTCTTAATATCGTTTTGCATATCATATCAGGCGCTTTTCCTAACGTAGTTTGATCCGCTAGATACGGTATATTTGATATCACCCTATACCTATAACTACACAAAAATATCCAATAATTATATTATAAATAAAAATAAATATGATATACAAAAAAAATATTAATTAGATTATGATATGATATAATAAATGAAATATTCACTTATAAAATATAATATATAAATACCTTCCATTTTTAAAATGTAATAACTGATAAAATTTATTATAATACATATATATATATACTATTTATAATATATATACTATATATTATATATTAAGTTATTATTTTTATGTAAATTAATATATATATATATATATATATATATTATATTATATAAGATAATAATATATATAATTACACTGCGCATATAATACGTGAGTGTTGGTTGTATCAGTGATATCTATATCTTTGAGTCATATTCACGTTTAGCAAAGTTATCTTAGTTTCAAATTTTGCCTGCAAATGGACTTTTACTATTTCCAAACTCGTTCGTTTCGCTCGAAAACTTTTTTTCTCGTTTTGATCATATTGTTGATATTTATAAAATCTGAACAAGGAATCATTCATGTCCATATATATATATAATTATTTATATATTTAATTTAACCTTGAAAAGTTCAAGTTTTCCAAACTATTATATAATACACTAACATATAATAATTAATCATATATATATAACTTGCATAATATAAAATATATATATATTATATAGCTTTAAATAAATAATATAAATCGGTATCGTAATATAAAATAAATATTATATATATATAAAGACTGATCCGGTGCTGGTGTTGGGAATAGAATATATACAAACGCGCTTATTTAGTCCTATTTCTCATACAGAGTTCAAAACTCTATAGATAAAAGCACTTATATTATAGGTGTAACAAAGATGCCAAAAAGGATAATACATAAACAACTCTATAATAAAATATTTTAAGTGTCTAAGACACGCTTTTCCGACATGAAAGTGATTCGTTGATTGCAGTGGTATACACGATCACCATTTTGATTTGTTAATGTCAAGCTGAGAAAAAGTTTTTTCACAAACGAAGAATGGACAACAGAGAAACCACTCAACGAGCACGTGTCTTTGGAAAAGTAAAGTCCACATACAGTCAAATTGAAACTAAAGAAACTTTGCAAACGTAAAGAGAGTGAAGAGATACCTCGTTACACCACACGAGCTAAAGCGGCACGCTATTTCACGTATCACGTATACGCAGATGTATATATCAGCATTTTCTACTATATATTATATTTTATATTCTAAAATAATAACTTTTTTCTCTTATAGTACATAGAGCGGATAGTTATATAGTGAGGTATTAGTTATCGTTATAAAGTATAGTATATAATATATAAGAGTATTGAGTATCTTATAGAGAGTATTGTAATATTATCATATATACTCACGATGTGAAACTATTTTTAGAAGATGAATGTCAAACCTTCAGTGAGAAACTATATAACTCGAAGGCGCTGGCATAGAGCAAACGATGAATTGTACATCATTATTCATGTTTAAATGAAGATCTCTGATGTTAGTTAGTTGTTACGCTTTCGTTTCAAAAGTTACAAGAGAATTACACTAGTTTTAGGTCTAAGTGTGTACGCGTGGTGTCATGTAGGTATACCCCCGACCGATTTAGGTTAACTCAATTTAATGTGTTGGTGCGTGCGCTCACATGTACAGCAAGTGAATAGGGCTAAGAAAATGGTTTTATGCACCAAGACGCGTATATATACAGCAGTATATATATACTATATATATACTAGCCCCAGGATATACTTTTTCTTTTCTTTTTCTATAGATATATATTATTTATTAATCATAATTATAATATATACGATTATTATATATTATATATATATATATATATATATATATGAGTAGTATATTGAGTCTGATTAAAACTTAATCTATCTTATATAGATAACAGGCCAGGACTGAAAGTCACTAGGACGCATAAGGTATATCTAGCACTCTGTTGGCGTAATTGAGTGTTTTGCACCTGCCGACTCTCAATTGGAAGAGTATATCGCTGGGTTTCAATCCTCAGCGTAGCAGTTTCATGTTTATTTGATTCTTCACGCTGTGGAGGATAGTATAACAAAGAAATATCACTACGTTTTATAGCACCTCTGCCCTAGCAGACACTTGGGACGAAAGCTCCTGGATGGACTGGGCTCTCAAATTTAGGATGTATCCTTTAGTGCCCCACGTTTTAATTCTCTCTGAGAAGAGATTTAGAACGTTAATAAAGAGTTTATATATATATTATAATATATATATTCCTACGAACGTATAAGTATAATTTTAGCTTAAGATTAAAATATGATATATTATATATATATATATATATATATATATATATATATATATATATTCACAAAACAACAATTTTATTTACTGTGTAAATTACCAATTATGTCAATAACACTTCATGTATCCATGTTCATACACAAATTAAAACATTATTACATACATTTAAATAGACGAACCCAATGATAATAAATTTTAAATTTTGTTAATTTAACTTTCAGCTTATTTAAATAAAATTTTACGAACCGAATAACTTTTAAACTTTATTCAAAAGTTGTTAATATTTTGTAAATCCGATGGAGTTATAAATTCAAATTGATTTCAGATAACTTTCAGTTTGATTGCATTTATTAAACTAGACATGAATATTAAAGCAATTTTATACTCCATCGTACTTACACTGTACAATCTCATCTAAAACAATAATAAAAATATTTAGTTCAACAATTTTTAGTTTATTTATAATTATTAAATTATAAACACCTAATAATGCAAAAGGAGCTATAATTGTAACATTAATTTATAATAATAAAATATATAAATAATAAAAATAATAATAATAATAATAATAATAATAATAATAATAATAATAATAATAATAATAATAATAATAATAATAATAGGATGATGATAAAAATGATAATGAAAAAATAATAATAATATAATAATAATATAATAATAATAATAATAATAATAATAATAATAATAATAATAATAATAATAATAATAATAATAATAATAATAATAATAATAATAATAATAATAATAATAATAAAAAAATAATAAATAATAATAATAAATAATATAATAATTAATAATAGAGTAAAATATAAATAAATTAAATAATAACATCAATATATAATAAAATAATATAATAATAATATAATTAATGTAATAATAATAATAATTAATAAAAATAATATTAATAATTAATAATAATAATAATAATAATTACATAATAAATTATTAATCCATAATGATTGAATAACACAGAATTAAAAATGAAATAATAAATGGATAATAATAAATAATAATAATAATTTAATAATATAATAATTATATCAATAATTAAATAGATAATAATAATATATATAATAATAATTAGACTGCTATCAATCCGCTCTTACTTGTTCACCTGTAAATATAAAATAATCCAAGCACTTAATTAAATCGACAACTATTTGATTGCTATAACTTTTAAGTGATTAAACATCCTTTCATTGTCTTATATATCAATTTACCTTTCAGAAGAAACTAATACATATATTCTTTTATTATTAGCCGAAAATATCTCACGTACTATTTAGTTCGACAGTGTAATATATAGTATCATATATATTATATAATATATATATATATATATAATTTTAATATATATATATAGTAAATTATCAAAAAAACGGAATATATTTTCAATAGAATAAACGAGGTATTAGAATCTCTCTTTTCATCAATAAAATTACATGTTTTTTTTCCTCATAAATAATTAAAAAATTATTGAATTTATTTATTTAACATTTAAAAAAAATTAATTTTAAAGATTTTACACACATTTTTTCTCACTTTAACCTAAACTACTAAACTATCATTTACCTATTATGAATTCTTCAATTTTGTAACTTATTGGAGAAAATCTTTATCACGACACTGTTCATCTTGGATTTAACTGGAAGCTCGAACTAAAGAAGATCGTAGGCGCGTTAAATGAATACGATTGTAACTCCAACATATGTCGACCTGACATAATATTTCCTCGTATCAAACACGAGTCAGTAAGGTCATTATCTTGTGGTCGCTTAATCTTCACGGACTCTTCTTATTATTATGCATTTCAATCAATGGGCTCTATTCTAAATGTAGAGATAAATTACAGATCACTGCGCCACGTAAGTGCCAATCTGATGATAATGATGAGTGTAGCAGTGATGAATATATCGAGTGATTACTTTCGCCCATCGTGACAAATGTATAAAATAAGTACGTCACGCGATAATTTATCCTATTTGAGCATTCCAATAACCGTCAGTAATTATATAAATTGATTTTTAGGGAGTGGTAATAAAGCGAGACGTTAATCCTCGGACGAGCAGAGGTAGTCATTAAATATTCTATAATCGGCCAAGCGACGCGCCTCTTTTGATCACTTTTTGTAGTCACGTCTATTCCTACGATAACTACTAATTGATAAATTTCTGACGTAACCATCGATTATGGTTTATTTAATACTTTGAGTCAGCTGGGATGTTGTTTGCATTTTAGAATTAAGACTTTCAGCTTAATCCTATCCTTAAATATTTCCTTTACCCTCAATGTGAGCTTCGTACAGCTCTTTCGCAATTTTTTTTCGGGTTTTTCTATTTCTATAGGACCGCCGGAACAATTCATAATCCTAGAGTACGCGTAACACGTTTCGCTAACCGACAGTCCACATAAAACATCTGATTTTTCACAGTGGACAGGCGAGATAGTATTTTTTGAACTTTTTCGAGGTGAAATAAATGATTTTCAAGTGGTATCGATTATTATTTTTAGGTGTTCACTAATAACCTAGAGAGGGCATGCGTTTGTATACTCTCATACTACCTGAGTACTAATAAGTTTATTATCTACTTTATTTCTCTGCCATCAGGATCATATTCTCGAGTTACGCCAGTACGAGCTAATTCTCGATGCATCGAAATCTTATACAACGTGAGTTATTTGAGTCCATTATGTTATATGAGTCACTAACAACATTTAATATATAATTCAGCCCTTCACGATCCTTTGGTGGCGGTTTTTGGTACCAAACGTATGGCCGTTGCGACAAGAAAGACACTCTACATACTATTTATCGAGGGATATCCCGACTGGACTCGATATATTTGACTTCTTTCTTATCTCTAGAATTAGTATCATTACTAATGAATTCATATTTCTATCCTAACTCATGCAGATAAACTGAATTACACAATATTTATATCATCTGAAATCCTTCGAGAGCGATATTAAATACTCATCTATTTTTCTTCTTTTTTCATTTTCACTATCTACACTATTGTGTCTGGGTCTATCGGTGATTTTGAAAGTTTGCTTGAAAAAGTCTTTGGACTATGTTACGATCACAGTACAGAGTCAGAGACTCTTCGCGAAGATCAAGTCCGCTCGCATTTCAGAAGTGTGAGAGAAGTAGACAAAATTATGCAAGAGTGACGAGAGTAAGAGAGGATTATGAGAGAGCAGGAGTACAGAGAAGAGAGTATTGAGTAAGACTTGAGGTATAAGTTATAACGAGAGCCCCATCTTGTGTGTAAGTATCAGATGTACAACTGGTATAAGAAAGACGAGGGTGAGCACAAGAAGTATTCACGAGAGCATAGCAAAGAGACGCTAGGATGAAGCGCAGAGAGAAGAAAGAACTCGATAGTGACTATATGTACAGGGCTGAGAGCTAAGTGAAACAACACACGGCAGCCACTCCACTCTTATCACAGCTACAACACGACAACAGCACTCAGACCTATTCACTTACATCACAGCGAACTACACGTACCTCCAACTAACACTCTGAGCAAAACTTTACGACGGCAGTCTTTGCTTCGTTTCTTTCTAAATTAAAATTGACTTTATCAACATAGGAAACTGCTATAATGTCTTGAATGGAAGCATTAAAAACAGAGTTTGACACTCACATGCAAGCGAATGATATGAAAACTATTACAAATGTAGTGACGTTGGGCCATAGAATCACAGAGTTCTATCACACAATCTGCAAGGCACAAAGTACTATGTAAATTTTCATCTCCGCCCTGAAACGGAGTTTCGCGCCGCCATAAAACAAAAACAACGGGCGCTATTAAAAGGGTACGTTGTTCGCCGTAATTTATTTTTGGATACTCACTAACACTTTTGATTCTATACTGGCCCTCTCGCGAGTAGCATCGATTAAAATTAATCTAAGAAACCTCCGGTACATAATGCTGTGTGCTGGGTTGGACAAGCGCTGATTGTAGTTCATTGCACATTATTATTGAGTATAACGCCTATATATATATATGAATCAGATAGTTATGAGTCATTATCTTATATACATAACATCGTTCCTCAAAATATAATACTAATAATAATTAGATCACAATGAGAATAATATCACCTAATAAAATACTATCAATTATTACCACTCATATATTACATATATAAATCTACCTATACTTAATTTCGTAATATCGAGTTAATAATGAGAGAGAAAGAAGATCAGAAGGGTAAATCCGTAATACATATATATATATATATTAACCTATCAAATATATACTAAAAACTATTAATCACATGAAGAATTCACTCCACACTAGAACAATATTTGAGAGAGTTACATGAAAAGAGTATCACACGGATCCTTAAATTTCTCACTCCACAGATTCTGAGCAAAATGGAGGTAAGTATGGTCACTTAGAGCAAGATCAGTTCAACTCTCTCAAGCACATAGAGTTAATTCTAAGTAAAAATCCATCGATAAGACTATAACCTGAGAAATAATAGGTTTGATTAGGTCTTCATCGCATATTATTATCTAGAGTATCTGCAACAAACAGCCATCAGTTGGTGCTAAACAGAATGATTCCTCCTTGCATATTCTTCGTCAAGAAAGCTGATGGTAGTAGTTGTTTGTGTGGAAATGTCGTCGGAAGTAATTAGATTTTGAGAGTATGAGTATTTACCGTCATGATTCAGATAACGATAGATTATGAATTTTTATCGTAAAAATAATAAACTCACTTCCAATGATTTACTTTCTAGACCAGAAAATCTTGGTGGATAAATCGTAAAACAACTCTTGAAAAGGTACTTGAACAGAACAGAAATTCAAAAGGCTAGCTGTTAGCGGTCCACTAATTGCACTAATTGTGGCAACTTACCCAGATATTAATCCCTTTTTGGCATGACCGGGATTTGAACAAAGTCGGCCACGCCACGTGATCAACGCAGATTGACCTTCATCGTTTCCAAGAAACCGATGGCCATCAACATAGCAAAAAAAGGAAAGGTATAGCAACAACAATAATGAGAGGCAAAGTAAGGGTGGAGATGTAGGTAGAGAAATCTTATTATTTGGCCGATATGTCGTTTATGTACGTAGTACTTTACCATCACTTAGAGAGACATTGTTCGAGAAAAATATTCGTAAATAAGATTTAAGACAAAATCTTAGAGTATTTCCAGCAAAGATTATCATTATACTAACTAGTTAAAGTGGTTGTCAATAAATATATCGTTAATCCCTATGGGGCAATTTGAGAATATAATAAGGATAATTGCTTGCGGAGAAAATCCACAAGACAACATTTCTTGTTTATTTAGCTCACACCATTATAAACGATATCAGTTATAGCGCCATGTAACACACTAAAGTTAAATATCTCACAATATTGCACATCGCCAACCTAATTATCTAGAATTCCACATAATGATTCCAAGCCACAGAAGATATATGCAAAGAGTAAAACCTTAACTTAACTCTTTCTGAGAACCTTAAGATAAACTTCCGCGTCGATGAACCCACTTGTGTGTCGTCGTTAAGGCTACGAACCTACGAGCACTTTGGCAATATATTCGTGAAGACAAAAAGACGAGTGATGCATATTGTGAGTATAAAGACGGCACTCTATACACTTCCTATCGCCAAAACCTGACAAAAACCCGGACATTGTACTAGAGGGTGATGGAGACTTAATAGATCAACTGCTCTGCATCTCTATGTCACTGGATCTCAGTGTTTTCCTCTCGGTACAAAACGGTTTACATCACGCATTAAGACGTACTGACTCTGTAGCTAAATCATTCCAACAATTCTTACGAGCCTACGAAAGACGCTATAAAAATATAAATGAGTACTAATAAATATATGAAGTTGCAGACCCCTCCGACGAGCACTATCTCATGTGCTAACTGCAGAATTATCGGTGTCACTGTTAAACACGGGATCCTTGTCGTAGATAAAACAAATATACAAATCTGAGTTATAGACCGAGAGATTATAAACCTGTTCGGAATAATCTCATACAACAGATCTTACATCTGTACTGATTAATCTGATCCCTGGATTAAATGCAAAAAAATATATATGAGATCGAGTGATAATTTAGTATTAATACACATAAAGTACAGATATAAATCTCTTTCGCAGGAGCTAAATGTCGAGAAAATACCGTCCTCGACGACTATTTTAACCCATCCACGTGTGTATCTTTTATCCAAGGTTATTACCTAATGTGTCAGAATACTGTCTCCTTTCAAACACTCCAGTGAATACCAAAATCTTCCTAATCCAATATGGGAAACCCATTAGGGGCGTTCCATAATTTGTTCAACGCTAGTTATCACATTCGATACGTTCTTTTTCGCTGTGCAGCCTCGTTAGTATCTTTGGTGGTAATACCTCTCTTACTGAGATGCTTCCGGTCGAATATGCTGAATCGTCAACTTCTAATCGATGTATTCCTCATCTTTTGACAACCGACGTCTTCTAACGCCTTAATCCTTAATAAATTTGAAAGTTTTAGCTTGAAAAAAAGTCACTCCTGCAAATGTCGAGCTTCTGATTCCCTTTTAATCAAGTCACAATACAAGACTAAAAGCTTGCAGATTGATTCTAATATTTCTTGGCTCTAGACGAAGCCTTGCCAATGGCAAACCAGCAATTACGGCTTATGTCAAGACCTTAGCTTTCACAACATTCGAGTGACACTCAGAATACTTTTATGTTAGTATAGCAAGCAAGGCGAAGCGAGCGCCCACACGAAGTAAATTGTATGAAACCATTCCGAGAGATAACAATCCTCCATTCAAGAAGTACCTGTCTGCTTTCTCAACTCGAATTCGAGAGAGCACGCAGTTTGTGAAATCATAGGTCTGTTTTGAGAGAGAGATTCCTCAATCGCGCTCTCTCTCTTTCTAGCTGCATGTATTAAGTATAGATCGACTATCTGTCCTCACTCAGGTTAATAAAAGCAAGAGTAGATAAAGTTCACCTGGCAATTACGACTGTTGACATCGGAATATAACTTGTATCTTCAGTATCAGTTATTCTTCCGCATATTAGTCTGGAGTAATATTATCCGACTTTAAATAAAGCACACTTCGATATTATCTCTAATTTATTGGTTCTAGTCACGCTAGTATAAGCTTAACTGAGCATAGCCTATTTTTCAAATATAAAATATTACATAATATTATTCTATTTTAATCTTTATTTATACTATTCTATACTAGCTTGAAAGTTATTTCAGTATTATATAGAACAGAGAAAGTCTTTGCACATAATACTGCGATGAATATTCTCCTACACTCGGTATGTATGAATGTAATCAACAGCGTATATCCACAATATACAAGGGTAAATTGATTACTCAGTTTTATTTATGCCCATATACTCCCTACGTATGTCTATACGTATATATATACTACCTGCCTTACTCGCTCAGGCCGTATATGCTCCTATTGTTTATTAAGGAAGTCAATTATAACCAGAATCCATTGTGATAGCGTTTCTTTATGAGTAAGAGAAATTATTGTCGTTAATAAGGTGAGTTTCCTATGGTTTTATAATATCTACAAAACTCGGATATAAGTATATCTCAAGTATATATTATATGCATCATCAACATCTATTACTATCTATGATTATTATCTAATTAACATCTATTTATCACATTCAAGGAGACACTAAATTAGACGGCTTAGTAGCAATTTATTTTTATTACTACAGTAAAATATCATAAACATTAAATTAATAGTAATAGATAAATTATATTACTAGAACATACAGTACAGTCACATACCATACTATTATTTCCATGTTTGCGGCGCATACTTCTCAACCTTTCAAGAACAGTGGAAGGCAGCTCTAACATTAAATGAGGTAGAGTTAGTCACGAAAATCAAATGAATACTCATTCCTCGCACGCCACTAACAAAAATAAATTTACAGTACAAATTTCTATTGGTACTAGGCATAGAAAATTCCTATACTATATTTCTAAATAATTGCCCAATTATTAATTACAAATTAATTGAGTAGGAGTGTATGATTTGTTATGAGTTAGATAGATGAAGATTGATGTCAGTCCAGCTATTGAAGCGCGTGAGACGCAGAGAAGAGAGAAAAAGAGAAGTGCAGAAGACGGATAGAATGTATTATGTTAAAGTGAGTATATATCGAAAGTATGGAAAGTAAATGATCGATTAATGAGAAATAAAAGAAAAGACCCGAACAATAAGGAAGTAGCAGCCTCGATTATATGATGAACTATAAGTAATAAGTAGATGAATAGGAGAGAGAGAGTCACTGATAGTTATATCAGTAAGAGTAAGCAGAGATACTAGAGATGATAGAAGCGAAGAATGTCTGCACGCAGTAGAGACGAAGATAGAAGAGGAATAGTAAGTAGATGTATCGATAGCATATAGATAGTTAAGAGAGTAGAGAGACTACTATTCGCATAAGCTCAGAGAGCAATGAGTTAGAGGAACGTAGTAAAGGAGGACGTACAAGAATGGAGAGAGTATGCACCGAAGAATAAGAAGAATGAGATGAGTAATGATGCTAAGAGATGAATCATAGATGAAGATCATAGCAGAGAGATCACTACAGAGATAGAAGAGAGATCATGAGTAGTAGAGTAGAACACGCATATATCATGATACGAGTAAAGCCAATATATTATACAAATCTATCCGGCAACGCAGAGTATGAGAAAGATAGAGAACAGAACGGTAATAACAATCACGAGAGAGAGACTAAATAAAGATCTAGATGCGAGGAATCGTCATAGAGACATGGAGTGGCATGTATAATGATCGAATGCTACAGGCAACGACCAGGACACGACGTGAGGGCAAGGATGGACCGAGACGGGAACAAGAGAGAGAAGAACACAAACGAAGAGAAGACGAGGTACCAGCAAGACAAGTGTACACACAGAAATGAAGGATGGTCTAGCGCAGCAGTCTATAGCAGCAAATAGGTATACGTAGTGAAGACTCTAGGGGAAGATGAGTTCAATAGTAGAAAGGGGGTTCACAAATTACATTACAAGCTTTACTAGTGTCTATCGAAAGATACAGTAATAGCGATTAGGCGCACCTACGCACTCTCACGATGGACTGTATCGATAGATAAGATAGATAACGATAACATGATAGCCACAAGAGAGCACACCGACAATATCATTATGGCGAAGAGATGGCACGACACCAGAACGGTGCTCTTAACCGACGGACATATTCTAATTTGATCTGTCATTCATTAAATATTTCAGTAATTATCATAGTTTATCACACACGAGAGAGATTTCTGCGATATAAGTAAATATTTACTCAATCACAACGACGTAAGGATAGAGAGAGAATCTTTATATTAGGTAAGTACGTGGAAAAGTTTACTCAACCCACTTTCTCTAAGCCCACTATCCATCGCATCTCCTTCGAGTACTCTCTAGAATAAGTTCCTTCACACTAGATTAAGAAGTGTGGAGGGACTGAAAGAATATTTTGGACTGGATAATGTTTAGCTGACATTGCAAATTAAAGGCTACAATCTCTTGATGCGATGATAATGCAGAGTTATTTTATTAAAAACCTAGTCAACTAATTATAAATTTCATCATACGTTTATACTCATTAGATCTCCAAAGATTATACAGTCTCATATACGTTTATTTCTTATCTCTTACTACGCTATTCTAAGGTGTATACTAACTTAAATATCTATACGAACTATTTCACGCTTTTATTTTACGAAAATATATAACAAATTGAATATTATGCTGACAGTAGAGTCACTCGTTAAACCAATACAACTAACTTATTTATCTATATACTACAAACTTATTAGGGGTTCTGAAAAAAGATTGTAATTTTTACTACTTCCTTAGATATTAATATATTATAACGAACATAATAGAATAGAAGATCTGTATATGCAAAAGATATCATCTCGGCCGACTGCAGGCTCTGTCATATAGTATGCGGATGATATATACTATACTACTAATATAAGCCATATTTATTTTACTACTCAGATTATAATATATATACGCAATTATAGCGAAGAAAATTTCAAGATAAAACCGTACGAAATCAAAATGATAATTTTATACACTACTACTACCGTATACCTATTGATTAGTGCGCAATCTCTAAATGTGACTTGAGGTTGTCAGTTTTTGTAGGAAGAGGGGGAGGGGCACATAAAGTAGTATCAGTATCTATCGTTAGTCATTGAGTGACAGTTTGATTAACTCCTTGTTGTTTCTTGTTGTAATGATACAAGAGCATGTAAGTACTTTGATTATTTTCATCCTTTAGAGAGCTATATTGACACAGAGAACACAGATATATAATATAAGTATACACGAGTATTCTAGTTACAGTCATAAACGAAAATAGATATATATATTGTAGCTAAAGTATCACTCGTCTATCGTTCTTATATAAATTAGTTCTTCGTGCCAGTAATAATCTTAAAGATTAACTTTAATATAACGTGGAATTCGTTATTTATCTATAGTATGTGCTGCGGATACATATAAAATATCGTCAATATTATTCCTCATAAAGAATAAATGGCAATTTCAGTATTATTGCTCATGAATTATTCATATTACAACATTATTAAAGAGGATATTATATACACAAAGATTTAACGATTTAATTTAAGATATGTAACATGAGTTTTCGACTCACGCCCAAAAGAATGTAAACACACTATATATGAATGTGAAGTCACATTACGTCTCTTCCAACCTTCTATTTCCAACGTCACCATTTAATTCCTGGTGCTGAGGAGGACGCAAGAGCATGATCTCATATTTATTTTAGGGAGGGGGAGGGGTACACTGGAACACGGGACACGTAAAATAACGGTATTTTATTTTAAATTAACCTAGCTCCGTGTTATTTCCTAAAGCTCATTTTAAATTAACCTTGTAAGTTACTTGTATGAACCTGATTTTAAATTAACTTAGTGTGTTATACTTTCCTGGAGTTCCTAGAACTTCTATTCTTAAATAGTATATCAAGGTATAAATAAGTAAATGGTCACGCACTACAAAAGATTTTTCTGGACATGAAATACTGGCAGGTATACTTGTGTCATCGTAGTATATAATTAGTTTATTATCAAATAATCAACAATAATGATCACAAAACGAGAAAAAAAGTTGATTATCCGAAACGCAACGATGTCGTTGTGAAAAATAAGTAAAGTCATTACATTACACTATACTTTGCAAATAACACCTAAGTAAACTTTGTCAAACGTAAATTAAGTGAAGAGATGCCTGTTACACACTGTAATACATATTTATAATATATATATATTATTATTACATAATATTTATATATAATTATTACATAATTATTTTGATTACCGTTAATCATCCACTATAATGAATTTACTAGCCCTTTTATATTTATATACACTGAGGGAGTAAAATTTATTCCGTATAACAATTACTCATATTCAATTTTAAAAAGTATAATAGATAACCTTATAATCAATATCACTCATTCAATTCAATTATTAGTAAAAAAACACTACATTATTACCTAAATATTCAATAAATATTATTATTATACATTAATAAATAATAAAATAAATAGATAATATACCTATAACTATTCGAGGATTTAATATAATTCATCCAAAATACAAACTTTGCCCAACTAATTGCTCTACTTCACTGTATACAACTTATAACCAATTATGTCAATACATACAAGATAGTTTCTCTTACAATATGTTCATAAGACAATTAAACTCCATGTAATCAACTTAATTACAGAAATATCATAACACTATTGAGAATTTAGAGTCCGCAGAAAAGAGCTAAGCAACTAGAGAGCGAGACGCACTCCAATCATTAATTGTACATAACCCAACACCGAGAGAGATATATAAAAATATCCGATCAAATAAAAGAGAGTACAAAGATTTAAGTAATTCTTGAATCGCAATAATAATAATTAATAATAATGAATCACCATTTTACACCATTATCATAGGATAATCCACCATTACTATCAGAGAGAAAATAATAATTCAAGATTCTTACACCTAAATAATAAAATCACACCTATTTTCATTAGGCCCTTGCTCTATAGTCATAATAAAATTACTAAAACACTCTGGACAGCCAAGGTCTCAATTCAACTTACACACGTATTAAATTCACCGCTTTTTCCGTCGGTCCAACAGTTTTTGAAACGACAAAGATTTAACATTCGTTTTTTTTTCGCTAAATATCAACTCCATAAAAAATGAAATACTACAAAAAAAGAAAAACAGGAAAAATACACGCATTAGCTTATGTAAAAATAAGAAGGGAATCTCAAAAAAATGAAAGAGCTAACTGGAAATTATTTTATAAATACTAATTATACTTCCTCTTTTCTATCTTCTATTATTTTGAACTTACAATGTCGGAACAAAGGCTGAGGTTTACTTAATCAAAACGATTTTACAGCAGTTCTTCTCTTTGAGCAAAGAATCAGTAATTATTCAATGTAAATTCATAGTGCACAAAATACGACTACTCGCATTCTGCACACAGCAATAAAAACAAGACATGTAATGCTTCATAAACAATAAAACGTCCTTTCATTCCTAACTGCGTATCAAAAGACAGAGCCATTTAAATGACAGCCTGACATGGGTGAGTGGAAGAGCACATATTAGAATCTAGTTTAGTGCAGTTGAACCAAGCACAGCAACAAGCAACAAGGCAGTACGAATCCAGACCTAGGATTTGAGACTAGGTTTACAGACAGACTCAGTGCGAGGATGAGAACAGATCACCGACACGAACCAGATCTAGAGAGATAGACACGCCAGACAGATGACATAAATATTTTTCGACAGCATAGAACTACGATATGACAGTTATAGCTAGTTGACAGAGATTGAGCAGTTGATAGTAATAGAAAGTATTAGATTAAGAGCCTAGATTTAGTATTATTGTATAGGGACTATTTATTAGAATTGGAGTGAAATAATGATTTTGTGAGGGATGATATTAAATAATATATATGATATGTATGATTCATATGATGAGAAGATGATCATTATATCCACTTGAGTAATTTTAAGGTAGGGAGCCTATTGATCATATAAGCACGTAGGATAGTATTATTTTGGATTTAGTATAATTATATGATTATATATAGAGAATAGATATAGATAGAATCTTTAAGATGATATATATAAAGATAGACTAGGAGTATGACGTGAGTGGAAAGATAGTTTTACGGTATTTAATCACAGTGAACTCAGATAAGCATTAGATATAGAACTAGATATAATAGAAATATAGGAGAAATCAGCCACAAGACGAGAGTTGTAGCAAGCATCATAACTAAGACAGGAGCGACAGAGCAGAAGATAAGATAGATACGACGTATTAGGCAGATTTACCGATATAGAAATACTAAGCATATTAGACTCAAGGATATGAATAGTATAGGAATAAGAATATTATAGATAAGATAGGGTATGATAGATATGATTCATGATTAAGTATCTTGAGATATATTTATAAGTAATAGATAGTGATAGACAGACACAAGTACACAGACAGAACAGACATAGAACAGACGCAGAGCACATTATCTAAAACAAGACAGACAGACAGACAGAGCAAGACAGACAGTACGAAAGTACAAGCACAGTACAGGACACCCCCCACCCCATAAAAGACTCTCATGAAAAACCATAGACAGTGACAGACACAGACAGAACAGACATGACGACAGACAGACAGAAAAGAACAGAAACAGAGAGATAGATATGATATCGTAATGATTATTTTGTATTAAAATAGAAAATAAGTAGACTCCAAGTTATTAAGAAATATGCAATATGTGATAATATCAGATAAGGCTAAAGGGAGATGAGCCACTCAGACATGGAACTATGTAATGAGTGAAGTCTGACAAATATGAGCGTGATAGGAAAGTTAAGCACAAGTAAGAAAGTAAGATTGATATATGTATACATTGATAAGAAAACAAACATTACACACTTACTTGGTCTGCCGAGCAGTAAACTCTTTACACGAATGAGAGAGGCTATTTGTAAAGCCACTCTATGATGTAACTAAATATAAGAGCATTGATGCTCAGTTTAATTCAAACACTAGTATATATCTCTTGAGGAAAGCTATATATATATGATTAGAAGTTTTAAACAAGAAAAGACTGCATTCGAGCAGACAGTGAGTGTGCAGTAGATAGGGAGACATAATAGAATGTTCTATTGATCTTTAGGAAACGGGGAGACATGTATCGTTTAGTGCAGCAACCCATGAACGGTCATGACTGTCAAACAGTTTCCTCGGCGAAACGCGCAGGCTAATCGCAACCATCGACGCGACGCGATGAAATAAAGGAGTAATAAATAAGAGAGAGAGAGCAGGGATTAGTCTGTCTTTGAGGAAAGATCCGCCAGCGTATAGTTATATATGGAAATGATGAAAAGAGGGATATAAACTTCTTGAGGGAGTATTATTATGCTCGATATATATTGGTTAGTAGTGCATATTTGCCTTTTTCTCATACTGAGAGAATATATGATGTGAGTGAGAGGTGTAGTTGAGAAAGATACTACTTCAAAATACTACCTGCGATGCACAGATATTAACAGGAAACATTGGAGTAGGAGGTTCCAAGTCAACCATATCGTAGAAATGCATTCCACCCAGTATTGTGTTGCACAATAGAAGGAATGCTGAGGCACTCGGATATATGGCGCTATTGAAAGGCTATATAAAGTTAATAGAGTAGAGAGTTAATAGGGTTAGGGTGAGCTAAAGTTGAAGATAATGGTAACATCTGCAAAGGTATATAATTGAATTGAAAATTTACATTTAAGTAGGTAAATTAATCACTGTTTTCTGTACAATAACCTACGTTCAGAGTAGAAGGTTGAGAATAGATTTAGTTGTAATAAAGGAATTGTTGAAAGAATAAAGCGTTTATTGGAGGAGATTGGAGGAGAGCGGTTAAAGTACCCTTATATACTTATTTTAAGATATAATAAATATTAGAACAGTGTAAGAGGAGAAACTCAGTGAGGATAGCTAGTATGTGAATTATTAATGGGCGCACAGTGAGATATATGAACTTTGACTTGAGAGTCATATTAATGCGTCAGAGTGTGATAGAAAATAGCTTAGATAGGTTTTTTCACGTTGAGTCATAACGAAGTGGCAATCAGTAAATAGACACGCTTGATAGGGAACTCGAGTGAGTGCACGAAATCTACAGGTTCGCTCATATAAAAGGCAGTGGCGGGTAAGCAGTAGAGTGTTGTCATTGAGGAGGTTAATGGAACATTCTAAATCCTAGCGCTACTGTAAACATTTGAGAGTGAAATAAGGACAACATTGTGTAATATGTCAAGATATATTATTATTGATTTAAGGAGCTGTCAGATACTACAGTCAGTTAGTGCACTAGTAAGGTTGACATATGTCTTGATCAAAGATATATTGTAAGGTATTGTTTTGTGATTATACGACGATCGAGGTTATTGTTTACTCCTCTTATTTGACGTGGTTTACTTGGACAACAAGGGAGAAATGTGTCTGCGAGAGAGGAGTAATTAGTCAGCTCATGATGAAGTGTTAGTCCTCTCAAGTATTTCATTGTACACGCATGAGAGCGAGAGTAGTCAGTCTATATCTCTATTACGAGACGAGCGAAGGAAATCGGTAGAGTGGTTATAGGATCGTTAGATGAGAATGGCATTACCTGCGGATAGAGACCTCGAGAGAATATGAGCGATATACGAGATAAATGAGTAATATGATCACGATACAATGAGCTTTGGTATCATAAATGCACCACAGAAATATATCGGGTCTCGAGTGGATCATAGTTCATAAGATCTAAGGCTTTACAAATACAAGTATGATAGAAGCGCAAGCTCTGTCGAACATGGGAGCTGGTTTTTCTAAGAAAATAATTATTTAAAGGATAGTAGAGGAACAGTCGAATGATCGTCGTAATGATACTGTAACAATTATGTCAGAGAGAATGTATTGTCGTTCCAATTCACGCGTGGTATTGTGAGACAGATTGCAGTATACGAGAGATCTCATATGAGAGATGTATATGAAACACATAAGTGTAGAAACGAGTAAGAGACATGAGTAGTTATGAGCTGGGATCACAAGCGTAAGTGCTGATACGTCTAGCACCAGCGTATCGCATGAGAAAAAGAAATTATGTTTTGATTAAAGATAACCATAATATGGTAATTTTTCATATAAGCTCATATAGATTATTACCTCACTTCATGAATATATATTTTAACTGGTGCGTGAGCATTGATGCGATTAGTGTCGCAGAGTCTATGGTGACAAATCAGTCGACTAAGATTTAGGTGTCTCAATAATGGAATGGGCGCCGGTTCTCATTTGGAAAAACGGAGTAAATTGAGCAGGTGGAGGGTCAGGTCGACATGCGCGAGAAATATTAGAAGAGCAGTTTAAACAGGAATGTTATAGGCAAGAGTATTGCGCAGAGACAGCAGGAAGAGATACAAAAGATTAGATATCTGGAGAGAGGAGCGACAACGGAGCCTGAGCTGTATTATGATGGCCTGCGACCATCTTGACGAAGAAGATCAAGAGATTTTGGCTATTCTGCTATAGTTGGTCTACTAAGCAGCAATCTGAAGAGGAGATATTACAAGATAGCACCAAGAATATGCTAGAGATAATTGCAGAGCAGAGAGATAGTGTCTACGTCGAGAGTGCGATTGGTGCGATCTTACGAGTTCTTACGACGAAAGCATACGAGAGTATTTACTGTATAACGAGCCGAGTGAAATATGTCGATGATGCAAATTGCACAAAGGTCACAATGGCAGCCTATAAGAGAGAGCGACAAATACTCTCATATTTAGTAGGTATTTCTGATTTTCGCTTTATTTGAGAATCAGCAGTTGTGACGGAGAAGAGATTTCTACCTTAGGAAAGAGTCCAACGAGCTTGGTGGTTCTGGAGAGGAGAGTATGTAGAACTATAAGACTATATCAGCTCTCGAACAGCACTATAAGTACTAGAGTAGGACCGAAATGAATATACGGTGTAGTCTTGAATAATATAATATTAGGGTAGGTATATATTGCCACACACGAGAGGGAATCGGATGATGCAAGAATGTAATATTAGGTGGAAAAAAGTTAGCGAAAACGGCAGACGAAGCTCAGCGCTCCGAAATCATTCGCTCAACGCTTGAGTACGAGTATATCGGTTAGACACTCGTAACGTAGTATGGACACGTGACTGATACGAGTCGTTGATGTCGGCTCAGGATGAGGTCCTTTACATGAAGCGTGTATTGGGTGTTATATTATAGAGCCAGCTAGGTGCCTCGTAGTGTGCTTTCGGAGCGGAAGACATGTAGTTGTCTATATAGGATAACCGCCCGAACTGGTCGGTATTGGTAGTAAAATGAGGAACTTGTCTGGAATAATGAAGAAATATTCATTACGGGATATATTTATAGAGTGTCAATAATTGGAGATTACTATGATAAGGGGACTCAAAGCGGTTTATGCTATGGTTATCCAAGTGGAACTTCGAGAGCTTAGTGCTGCGGATAAATTATTATAGACAATTTTAACTAAGCGGGTCATTTGGATGGACATCGTTCATTATGAATCGAATAATATCATAATTTAACTCTTCTCCATGCGTTAAAGCCAGTATGCTAGGTGTGAAAAGATTAATAAAATGAGGATATGAACGTATTAAAGTAAGGATATGATAGAGAAGTGGTTGAAAAGAATAAGAGGGGGGGTCAAGAGGAGGCACGAATTAATCAGGATCAAAAGAAATAGGATCAATGATAAGTATTCGTCTGTAAGAGGTAAGTTTCAGGTCTAACACAGAAATAGTGCAGAATCGTTTGAGCAAAACCGACTAAATGCGATGAGGAATGGTATTAGAATATGATAAGTCAGTGTGGAGATAATCTTGCGAAAGAAGTCAACAACTTGCTGAATACAAGGAAATTTTCTTTGAATACATGTATATGGACAAATTCCTCATAGACAATTTTCTAGTACCTGCGTTATATACTCTTACCTCTTTTTGGGTTTTCCGTTTTCTTGGACCTCTCCATGGCTCATCCCTAAATCCACAGAGGAATATCGACTTCAGTCAAGAAAATTGATTCTATTTTTCAACAAAGATTACTATTAAGAATGAGCTTCGCCCTCACCGTTGCTTGGTCGGTCCATGTTACTTAACTGATGTAGCTTCTCTAAATTCTTCATCACAGGAGGGAAGGACTTCTCAACTCCTGCATTCGTGCGCCAATGGAGTAATATCAACTTAGATTATATATAAGATTAATTTTATTCTTTTGAAATATAAGTCTAATTATAAAAAAAATTATTTAGAAGAGATAATAATTTCGTTTTATTATTATTATTATTGATGATAATGAAGATAAATTAAAAAAATATATATTATGATGACTCTATTTAACACACACACACCACACACAACAATTCGCCAATCCCGTTTAAAAATACACGGTAATCTCCTGGCAGAATGAATAACGTCCGAAAGTTTTGGCTTTCCTAAAGATTAAGCTTGAGATAGTTTGGGATTAGACTAATTTTTCACAATATTAATTTCAAATAGCGTTCTTTAGAAGAGTAAGACAAACAAAGCATTCTTTAGAAGTTCCAACACCCCTTAAAAGTAACGAGGGGCGTATAAGCACTCTTCAGCAGTGCTTTTAGTGTTACGATATCCGAAGCCGCTTCGAAAATGATCGACGGGCCGACGAAAGGCCGACCGCAGTTTCGTATATCTCTATTACTTCGTTAAATCGACAAAGTGAGCGCTTCAATCAGGTATTACGTCGATATATACTCGGAATTACTATTACTCGAGATACCAATAAAATCGTCCGATAAATATTATAATTTGGTTTTACACAGTAGAAAAATCTCGCTTAGAGTAGTCCGGATACCACGAAAAATTAATTCTTCATTTTGCCCCATCTTCCCCAGAGTATATCGAAAGTAACCCCGGCCAGTATTTTGTTTAATTTACGTTGCCCTTATTACCGGATCGGATAAGCTTGAATTTATAGAGGGAAGGAACTCCTCCTGGGAAAAGACTGAGGTGATTATATCCATCACTGTTAATATTATAATCGAAAGAGATAAGCCTACCTTAATAGAAAAAAAAGGCAAAACCCCACAGAACAAACACAATAAAAAAAATACATTAAAAAATAAAAAAAAACATATTTTCTGCTCCGGAAAGGTAACCGAGGTGTTGTCAATCTAAGGGCACTTCACCAGCTGCCTTTAGCCGTTTTTACGATAATCCCGAAGAACCGCTTTGAAAAAATGATGCGACTGATCACGCAGAAAGGCGTAAAAACTACAGCAGATCGATCTAGATTTACTTCGTCTCATAACACCACCGAATACTTAACCTTTCTCGGTTTATGGATCTCGAAGTCCATTTCCAGATTCCGGAAACTTATTTTTTATTGTATTTTTCCATCTTGAGAAAAATCTCATGCTTTAGGGAACGAAAAAGTTATTTCGTCCCATCTCCCGAGAAGGTCGAAAGTAAACTTTATTCGTGCCACCGATGGGAGCGTAAGAGGGGAAGGTAACCCTTGAGATTTTTGTTTAACCGTTATATTTTAAGTGTTCTTTTAGGAAGCCCGACAACCCCTAAAAATTAAAGAAGGGCGTCTAAGCACTCTCCAGCTGCTTTTAATTTTTGCTTTTAGTTTTACGATATCCGAAGCCGCTTCGAAAAAATTGATCGACGGATCGCGATAGGCGGACCGCAGTTTCGACTTCGTATAAAACATTTAACTTTGAGAAAAAAATATCGATTTACAAAAAAAATAAAACAAAAAAAAGGTTTTGTTTAACGAATATACTATTTCCAAAGAATAATAAAAGATGTTAAGCCCTAATTTTTCTAGCTATACACCACATATTATCATGACGATAACTGGGGGTATTCAGAAATTTATTTATTAAAAATATAAAAAAAAACCGTTTCTGATTATTTGAATACACTCTATGAATTGAAATCGAAGACAAATTTTTTTATATATAGATATGTATATTAATTTTAACATTTTAAAAGCACGGTATATACTTTAATTTTTACTTAGTGCAAAGTCTGTAAACTACATGTTAAAGACATGGTTCGGCAGGGTCCATAAAAAGTTTACAAAAAAATGGGCGACTTTGTTTTTCTTGAATACCCCAACGTTTGAATCACACAGTGTTTAGTACTGTTCAGATCCCTTTCAGAAGTTAGGTGTGATTTAGTATTTTAGTATGCGTGCATCTCTATCACGGGACCACCGTACCGCTCATAGTAAGCGGTCTGCTGAATATCTACTACGACGATGTCGGAAGGATCATACGTCAACCTTTTTAATAAGGTCATATAGTAAGTTTAACAATCCTATTAGGGAGCTCTATATATGTAAAATGTTTTTAACCGCGTCAAATTTATGAGAATTTAACCTTACACCTAGATTGGAGCTTATAAGTCCCGAAATTCTTATTTTGAAAATATTACTTGTGAAATTAAAAGAAAAAAATTTAAACTTTGTAACTGAGAAATGAAAACAATCTAAATTTGAAACGAAAAACAATTTTCATTGAAAAGAATCTCCATTGAATCCTATATAGTATTTTTTTACTTTAAAAAAATAAAATTTGTATTAATTTTTTTTTGTCGCTCATCTCGGGTGCCCATTTTTATTACTGTAATAACTTTTTTTTCTGCGCTGATGCGTTGGAACTTGTAGATGATAGATAAAAGTTATATTCAAAGGGTATCGGACTGGGGCCGTGGTGAGATTAAATATCTTTTAATTCAAAAAAAGCTGGCAAGTCACGTGCCGGAATGACCTTTATTAAGTCATCCCTGATCGTACACTTCTTGAGCTTTATTTTTTTTTTTTTTTTTCGGCATGACCATTCAATTAACTAACGATATTAACGCTATTGAAAACCAACCAACCGTACCCGCTGCTATGTCTTAGTCGAAGATTGACGATTCTTATTTTTCAATGGAAGGCAAAAGTGGAATACTTCTTTCAGAGCAAGCGGATTTTATTTATTAATTTTTTTACCCGAGAGAATTTAATTTTAAATTTAATCTATTATTATTTATTATTTTAGATAAATTTATCCATTGTTTAATTATTCAACATTTTAGTATTTCTAACCTTTAAAAAAAATGTTAGATAATAAAGTATAGTTTTTATATACATTCAACCTACGGTCAAATGTCTTTAGTAATATAGAATTATATTAGGATTTAAGTGATACATTTTAATACGTGCCCCAACAAGAAAGATGGTTTATCGTTTTATAGCGAATATTACATTTTATCTTTTAAAACCTTTGAAAGTAGTTTTTTATTTATTTTTTATTATTACTTTTTTTTTTTTCTCCTCATCCGATCAACATCAATTCGAAAAAGTTTACATTCTATCATCATATTGAAACTGCTTCCAGCGATAGGTCAGAAGAAATTTTCCTTTTCTTTCGAAATGGACGTTCAATATCTTTACGAGCTCAATTATCATTATTAGATTCCCTTCTTGAGTTGATATTAAACATCGATTATATAAAAAAAGAAAATAGTCTTTTTGCAAAGAGAGCATTATTTATTTTTTTGAAGAGTTTTTGTAAGTAAACCTTCATCTGACTAATATAGAAACATTGGCATTCGTAAACTCTTTTTAAGATTCGATTTCGACTGAATGTAGAATGTATGGCTGACGAACATCACATTTTGAAAACAAAATGAATAGAGGAACAATAACCATGGAGATGGATTCATGTATTATAAAGCTATACCTTCTCCAATGCTGCTGAAAATGTCGAGAATTTGAGTTCGCTAAAAAATATGTCGGCCAGCTACGAATCGAGGACCGAATTTCAGAAAAAAAGCCTAATGAAAACCTCGGAGAAGAAATGTGAGGGAGCAGCGGGATTTAGTTCTGATCTCGGCCAGCTAGGCTCCAGTGGGACGCGCAACAAATAATAATTGAAAAAATTCATGTTGGACTACTTTCGCTTGAAAATATTTATTCCTTTCACTGAATTGTCGAGAAAAGGTTTCTCTTTCCTTCAGTGGAAGCGTTTCACTGTAGTTTGCAAACTACGCGATACGTATAATTTCTAAATAGTCGGTCGTTTCCTCAAGATGTGTTAACACAGTGCGTAACGAAAGAAACCTAATGCACAATACGCAGACTACGAATGGGTTAGGGACAAGATAATACGATAATAAAACAAGGTTTTTGTAATATAACTTATAACAACATGTGAGTCATTTCTTTATGTGCGGGCGTGTATTAGAAAAAAATTTGGAACTAATTCTCTAAGAGGATGTCGCATACTTCTAAGTCATAATGGACTCCAGTAATTGAAGCTGGAAGATGACAACACCCACCAACTGGAAAATCTGGAATTTGAAGATAGTTAACAACCAAGTTCGCGTCTTAAAACAGATTTCGAATTTCTTAACGGCCGAAAGCTGGAGATGAAGAAGGTAACCAAACATTAACATATGGCTCCATCGTTCTTTGTCAAAAGATCGATACACATAATCGGTTTTCTAAGATATATTTATTATTCACACGTAGGGCATCACAGGATTTTTGCTACCCGTGAAACGGAGTCATCAAATGCTACTTAAGGTATTATAGCTGCAGTGGTACCAGAATATTGGGTTCTCTTACGAGGCTCTCAATTATAATCTCGTTTCTGGGTGCCTAAATATAGCATCGTTCCCATGACTCTCGACTGGTCGGAATCAGTTCCTTTAACCTAGAAGGTTGATCGCGGAATGTCAGATATTACATCGGAGAGGCAAGTACAGAAAGGAACCTAGCCCCTGACAACATGCGACCACAAACATATCCATCTACACCGTTAAATCAGTGTATGGGAAATGAAGAAGCGTCGGGTTTACTTTAAATTGAATGAAGTTCCGATTATCCTTGGTGGGTGGATGTTCCGATACATAAGCGTATTGCTGATTCAACCAAATATTCAAGCAAAAGATGATTTTTAAAATCACCTCTTAATATTATTTGAGATTTAGGTGTTATCTGTATACGCTAGATTTGTCCCGTCGGGCTTTCATTAATTTATACTCAATCAAGATGAC